>JAECMU010004466.1:0-12970 GCA_016106625.1 Dracogyra subfuscus | reverse complement strand
ACACACACACTAAAATGGTAATTATCAAGCTTAGTCTCAACAGTCTTGTTTTATTATTATTTCCAGTCAATGTCATGTTAAAAATGGTGGAAAATATGAGTGAGTGAATGTACTATATGCATTATGCAGTGTGTCTGCTTGCATGACGTCAATCGATATCTCTCGCATGCAGTAGTCACAAGGTTAAACACTTTTCATTTATTAAATGTTTCATTTCTCATTTATTTCCACTGAAGGTGGAGGGAAAGTAGAAGTAATGGTGAGATAAAGAAAAAGGGATTATTATGTAAGTTAGATTATAAACTATTTACACATTATTTGTGCTGGAGAGAAAAATCTTCAACCTCATAGGGAAACAGGTCCGTTAGGAAAAGCCACAAGAAAGTTAGGGATGGCAAATAACTTGAAAAATTGAAAGAAACTGATGCGATTTGAAAAGAAAATCGTGGTAATGTTCAAAGGACACAAGTCGGAGAATAAGCAATGGAAAATGGCAGTAATTCAAGTTTGAGTTACAAAACAATAGGTAAGTACTTGAGAGATACATGTACAAGTGACAATGAAACCGATCTAAAATCATCTGGTCCCATACGGCAATGTAGCAGAACATCTTGGATGGCAAAATTGTCAACAGAATAGACGAAAATTGAATGCCATCTGGATTCGTAACAGAGGCAATGTAAAACAGTTTGTTTTCAGCAGCATATTGCAGGACAGGGTACTGCAGGATGAGGAGAAGAACAGTAGCCTTGAACAGCATTGGTATCATTTGAGGTGCTTACATCTTCAGGATTTTCCAAAACAAACCAAAAATAAGGACATAACTTTCATTTGTGGAAGAAGCAATTGCAGTACTAGTATGGTATATACAGTTAAAGGTAGGTGTTATTTGTCTGCCTCACTTGACAATGAAACAAAATGCAAATGCCAGTAACACAGTTCATGCATTACTAACATAAATACTCAAGTGAAGAAATCTATTTTGAAAAAGAAATGCAAGGTGGAGGAAGAAACGACAAATAATAAAAAAGGTGCATTTTACAGATGAACAACACAATGGTGTGACCACAGCAACTGAGTTAGTCAGCAAGTCTTGTATAAATAAAGAAATTTATAAAACTCAGGATGAAGAGAGTGAGGGTTCCATTGAAATTAACACACTTGATTGTACTTTATTTCTAAAAAAGAGGCTTATGAAGAGATATCGTGAAGGCAAAGTTACGTATTGAATGCATTGCAGGTTTTAGCACAGCAAGACCACACATCAATGAAACCTGATTCAGAATATCCATTTGATCATAATAATTTGTTCTTTTTTCTCTTTCATAATTTAGACCAATAATCCAGTCTGTAGGATAAAATGAGCTGTTCCAGTTCACCTCTCTTTCCATAGAGTTTGGTGTGTAGGGCTGTCTCGATTGGCCACTCAGCTTGTCTCAGGTCTTGATGAGTTGGACACGTCTGTAAGATATGTTCTGCTGTTTGGTCTTCCAGGCCACAACTGCAGGTTGGTGTTGCTGCAAGTTTGAACATTCTGAACATGTGAGCATTCAGTCGGTTGTGGCCTGTCCGGAGTCTCAACACAGTTACTTGTTCCAAGCGACTGAGAAGGTGGTAATCATCTTGTTCTGTCCTGGGTCTGTTGGCTGCCTTTATCAAGGTTTTCTTCTCTGAGAAGCTAATGTTGTTGCTGGGCTGTACATGATTAGCTCCTAGCTTGGCTAGCCTGTCTGCTTCCTCATTTCCTGGAATCCCACAGTGTGCTGGGATCCACTGTAGAGCTACTCGTCTTTCCTGCGTTACCTCTTGCATGGCTTCCAATAGGTGAGGAAGTTTTTCCCCTTGCAAGGCTTGTAGGACTGAGAGAGCATCTGTGAGAAAGACAACTTGTTGACAATCTTCTTTTGCATCCTTGATCATTGTAGCAGCCTGAATAAGTGCATGGGTTTCTGCATTGTAGTTGGAACTCTGGGTGCCGGTTGGTACTTTTGCTGTTAAGGTATTTCTTGAAGTGAGCTTGATAAATATGCCTGCCCATCCATTGGCCACAGCATTTGTTGATGAACCATCAGTGTACGCATGGATCCAAGATTCTTCTGGGTACCGGTCACTAATCATAGCCATTGCCAGTGACCGTTTGACCAGGTTGTTTTGGGAGTCTGTTGAGGCTAGTTGTGGGACAGACATGCTTATCTGTAGATTGGCGTGTTCATCATTCCATGGTTGTGGACGATCTGTTGGGCAAAACGGAAGTGTCTTTGGTAACGGGTTAGCTTGGTGTTCTCTAGAAAGTCTTCTGCTTTGGTGAATGAAACTGCTGCGTTTGAGACGATTCTTTGTCAGACCATCCATTTTTTGTTTCATTGGATGATTGGGCAGGTACCTGAATTTCTCTGCCTGGATCATGATCTTGGCATCTCTCCTCTCACCAAGGGGTTGTATTGCTGCAGTTTTTTACATGTCTTTAATGGGTGTAGACTTCATGGATCCCGTTATGATTCGCAGAGCTTGGTTTTGAACCTTGTCTAAAGCTTGCTGGTTGGTCTTTGCAGTGGTTGACCAGGCAAGTTGTATTCCATTGGGGAATTCCTACACGAGGTCATTGATGAAGATCAAGAAAGGTGTAGGTGATAGGACTCCTCCCTGTGGGACCCCATGTCGCAAAAGTATTTTCTTGCTTTCTTTTCTGTCAACTGTGAGCCTTGCTCTACGGTTGTGAAGATATGATCGGATCCACGAAAGCATGTTTCCAGATATACCGCTTCTCTGTAGCTTGACAATGAGGCCCTCCATCCAGACTTTGTCAAATGCCTTTTGCAGATCTATCCAGGTGGCTAACACATGATCATAATAATAAATTGTTAATAAATAATGAAACTTGCTTTCCACTGATGTAAATAATGACTCTAAAGAAACAGTTGATGTTGAAAAGAATGATGAACATAGTGATATATGTATTAATTATTCAATAAATGTATCACAGGAAGAGGTCTACTTGGATACACAGACAATATTGGAAGATAATGTTAGTAACAATAACAATAATGATGAGACAGCACCATCAAGATCAAGAAAAAATAGGCACACAATAGGGAAAGTACTTGGGTGCTCAATACCTGACAAATACTTCACATTTAACCTTCCCCTAGAAGCAGCATTTCAATTACAAGATGGACAGTGGTATCATTTATTGAAATTGAAGAAAAGCCGACAATTTATGCGTGGCAAGTGGCAAGATATCTTTGTCAGTGGACTGAAAGAAAGCAATCCATATTGTGTCTTTATGTTCAAACATTACTATGTATCTTGTGCAAACAAAGGAAAGACGAGGAGGAAGTCACTGTTTGCTTCCCAAGCTTACTGCACATTTTAAGCCTGTTCTGTGATTGTGAAGTTAAAAATGCACATGATGAATACAGTACATGTTATGTATTCTGGAAATGTAAAACATGACATTACTGAACAGAATCAAAGACCTATCAGAGGGCCAGGTAGGGAAGACCTCAAGAAGATATTTGCAAATGGTAAGAAGCCTTTGCTTCAATATTTGGAATGTGTCAAAAATGCTAAATCAAACACTTTAATTGCTGGAAATGCAGATGGCTTTGGAAAAGACACAAGTGTATTCCGTCAGATAGCTTGTGAATCTCAAAAAACTGGTAGGAGAGATGAAGACTGCATTGAAAGTCTAAAACTGTTAATGAAAGAAATGAAAGAAAACTCTGATGCAGGTGTAGGATTTATTAAAACAATATGCGTGAAACCAAATTACATTCTCTATTGGTCTGAAGAAGGATTGAGATTGTTTCATCATCTTGCAAAAAAATCTGCATTATTCTGGGATGTCACTGGAAGTATTGTCCGTAAAAATGAAGATGGCAAACAATTTCTATACTATGAACTTGCTCTAAAACATCCAGTTACGGCTAAAATAGGTATTCCAGTTGCAGCTATGGTTAGTGATAATCAAGCACTTCCTATAGTATTAGATTGGATTTGTAATTTTAGACATGCTGAAAAAAAGATGTTTGGTTACAACAACATTTATTGTCCTAAATTAATAATAAGTGATGAATCGATGGTTTTTATATTGGCAGCACTTCTCTTTTCAATAATGAAACACTAAATCAGTTTTTTAAACGATCATGGAAAATTATGAATCAACAGACTACTTTTGAAGATTCAAACAAAACTACTGTTCACTTGTGCTCCAGTCACTTAATGAACAAAGTGAAAAAACCTTTCTCGCAAAAAATATAAGCAAGAAAAGCTACAAGGTATTTGTTTATATGGTAAGCCTGCTGATGAACTGTAATGACATAAAAGAAATGAAAGAATTGCTACATGATGTATTTGTTGTTTTGTGCTCCAGTCATGTCAATACATACAATCAACATTTCATAGAAAGACTGGTACAAAAGATTAACTGTTTTGAAACATCAATTTCAGAAGAATATTTCGAATTTGAAGAGTCACTAGATGAAGAAATACAAATGAAAATGTTGCATCCAGGCTACTATACTGAGGAAGAATTTCTTAATTTAGCTGCAGACTCTCCATTTAAGACCATGTCTGCAGGTATTTTGGAAAATGTAAGAAAAACCTGTCTGTCCTGTAAAGTGGATGAAAACAGTAACATCAATTCATATTTTTCAGATATATTTCTTCAATATTTATGTAAAAAGCTGTTGCCTATTTTTCCATTATGGTTCAATATACTTTTGAAACATGTATCACAAAGTAGACAGATGTCATCCAAAGTTTCAAGCAGTAATAGTGTTTTTAAACTTTATCCATGACCAAGTAAAAACAACTACAACATTGAAAATCAATTTCGAATTTTGAAACATATTGGACTACAAGGCAGAACACAACATAGGCTTGATGATTTTTCTGAAACATTAAACAATCAGACAATTTCAGTACAGAAGTTGGCCGTTGTTGATTGTTTGAAAGTGAAGAAATATACTAAAGAGAACCAAAAGGCTATGGTAAAAATAATAAACACAACAATCGTAGAAACTTGGGCAAAAACAAAACAGCAACGTGAAAATTTCAAGACAAAAGGTATTTTCCAGCAAGCACCAAAATATAAAATAAATGTTAACACTTCAAGAGAAGTTGAAACAAGACATTGTGCAACTGGTGTAAATAATCGGTCAAGTTTATTGCATGATAAATGTTACAAAGATTATGGTAAAGACAAGACTTTAATCACAGATAGTTTTGAATGTGATGATATGACCAAAGAGGGTCTGTGTGCTGTTGGCTTCATTTGGAGACCAATGAAAATGTTTGGCAACACATGTTGGTTTAATGCAGTAATGCAATCATTGGCAGCAAGTGATGTAGCAGATTTAATTATAAAGGAAAGTGAATGTCATCCTCTTGATATATGTTCAGATGAATGTGTTAAATTGCCTACTGAGATAGCTGAAGAAAGTGTGATTACAATTCTGAAACACTTAAAAGATGGCAGTAAACAATGTGAGGAGGTACCGGAAGATGTTTTGCACAATGCAGTACTAAATGTGACTTGTGCCATGGGGATAAATGTCAGTGGTCAACAGGATGCTAATGAATTGTTCATTAAAATTATAGGAAATTTAATTGCCAAAGTCCAAGGAAATATTGTGCTAAAACAAGAGTATGTTTGTCTAAAATGTGGCTCCACAACCTATGGTGAGATTAATTGTGGACAGCTAATTACCTGTCACCTTGATACAATGGACTATGTATCTGTACAACAGCTGGTAGACGAATCTTTGAAATCAGAGATGATGGAAAAGCATTGTGTATGCTCGAATGACAAATGTTTTACCAAAAAACTGATTGTTTCTTGCACATCAACTATTGTTGTAACCATGAATATGCAAGCAAAAAATCTAATTATGTTGAAGTATCTCATGATTTATTTGTGGAATGTAACAATAACAGTAGTAATGTAAAAAAAAATCATTATCAGCTGAAGAGTGTTGTATGTCATCATGGGACTTCAGATAAAAAAAGGCCACTATACTGCACTTATTGAGTAGTGTGGCACATTCTTTTCATGTAATGATAAGTCTCTGTCATTTACAGCTGACAACTTGAATCGTACCTGCTATATGTTAATCTATGATAGATAGACAAGGAAATGCCATTATTCACCACAACTGTTATTCACGCATTGTCTGTTAGCAGTGGTTTCAAATGCCTTTGCAGTGAATCACAAAACAATATGCATACATTGTCCAGTTATAAGATTGTTCAGTTATCTATCATCGGATAAATACAGCAATGAGATACAAGAGGACATCAAAATACATATCTCGCACAAAATGGAAGAACACTGGAAAAGATTTAATGTGATGAACCCATGTTCATTTCTATATTTGTATTTGGAACATTTATTTAGCAGCAAAAACAATAATCTGGGGTCACTTTTAAATGCTGAAAACTTTGAAACTCTTCGTTTATAATTTAAATCTTGCAGTAAATGTAATGAAACGTTTGTGCATGGTGACAGTATTTTCATCATTCACTCAGATGTCTTTTCCAACCATAATATTAATCGACTTATTATGAAACCAAATGACAACAATGGAGGGATATGCACATGTTCAGAAGACAGCACTTCATTATTCATCACCAGTTTACCAAGCACTTTGATAGTAAATATACCAGACTGTACTAGCATCAGACTTGATGATGTCATTCATTTAACGCTAGATGAAATTAGTACTGCAACAATCCTTGATGGAACAACATACAAGTTACAATCAATTGTTGCAGAAATGGATGGAAAATGGATTCTTTTTTGTATTGATGGCAGCAATTAATAGAAATTATTAACACAAATGATAATAGGAAATTTAGTAAAGCTGTATGTATTACCGATTTTAAAATCTACAAAAATATATTATTGTTGTATGACAAAACTGTGCAAAAACAGATGTCTGTTGAGAAGTTGCAATTTTGTAAAAAATAATTAAAAATTAAAAACTCTGAGCTATTTGTTGATTGCAATCCTCTAAAGAGGAATCAAATGGAGAGCGCTCTTGCTGTTGACATTGGAGGAATAAGACTAAATGAAGACTTTTTAGACCTTACTCTTGATACTGATAGATGTCTAAACAATAACCACATTAATATATACATGATTGCACTGCAAAAGCAACTGAAACATCAAGATATTCACATGGTAGACTGTGGTTGGTTTAGTCAAAAGCTGTTGGTTCAGGGTAATACCCATCAACCAAGATGGACAATTCATATACCAGGAAGTAAAAATAAGAGATTGTGGGATTGTAGATATGTTTATTCCGTTAAATGAAAATAACAACCATTGGACTGTAGTAGTGATGGACACATTACATAATATATTATATTAGTGTGACTCATTTGGGCGAAGAAATTACTTGGTTATTTTTCAGATAACCAGATACTTGATGTTTGAACACATAATGTGCTTTGAAAAGCCCTTAAATGTTAAAGCTTGGTCTTTGGTTACTTACTCAGAAATGCCTGGTTTCAATCGACAGACAGATTCAAGTAGTTGTGGGGTGTATATTTGCACAATGGCAAAAGCGATTTTAACAAACAAATGTATTCCTAAATGCCCTAACATTATAAAATAAAACCTTTTTTTAATATTTGGAGATGGCTAAAGATGAGTTGCGAGTCTAGCTGGTTACAGTGACCCCAAGGTGATCAACCTTTTGATAAACGCAATAATGGAAATATTCGTGTTCTTTAAAAAAAAAAAAGTTTACAATGATCTCTATCATGATCAAGAAGATGATGGATGGTGTTTTCTTTTTGAAGACAAGCGACATCAATTCAAATAGTTAAACACATATACATAATTTGTTCTCATACCCTGACTGATGACCAGCTATGGTTTCATGTAAAAAAAAATTAAAGTACATGAAAGGCCTATTGAGAACAAAAGTACATTTTGAAATGCTAACAATGAGGCCGAAACCTTTGTAGTGACATTGTTTTCTTCTGTCTGTCTTTCTTAATTTCTGAACAATGCACAGTGCATCCACTACTTATTTATTATAAAGGAAACCACCACTTCATAAGTATTGTAGTAACAATACCATTTATGAAATGTCCCTATACATAAAGCTCAACATGTACAGAAAACAAGTCACCACAAAGGTATCAGGGTTGATGCATTTAACTTATTGAATTTTAAGGTGCAGTAAATGTACGATGCAAAGTATGGTTTGAATAAAAAGAAGGTACATTTAAATTTGTTCTACTCTATATTTAGATGATGTAGGTGGGGCATGTTGGAAGAGTTATATAAATGGGTTTGTAGGCCGAAACCTTTGGGATGACGCAATATTAAAAGAAATTGCAATTGAATGTGTAGGTAATATTTTCAATTTCCTACAATATAATTTTTTGTACTCCATAAATTATTCTTTTCTATAAACTTTGGTCACAGTATTGTACTTTTAAGTTAGTGTGTATGTACACTTGACTTACAAAGGTATCAGGGTTGATGCATTTCAACAACAAAAATATGTAACGAAAAGTTGAATACATACAAGATGCAGAAGGTGAGTACCAACCCCGACATAAACACACCAAAAAACCCTAATCAACAAACAAAAAACCCTAATCAACAAACAAAAAACAAAGCAGGAATACAAAACAACCAGAGGTTACAAACTAAAACAAAGAACATGTATGCCTTATTGCTAGTAAGCAAGACTTATTGGATTATTTTTGTCCAAACCAATATAAAAAGGGGAAATCATAATTTTTATTTGATATCAAAGAAATTAATTAATAAACTTGTTAAATAAATTTTAAGATAAATATATAACAATTATGTACAGTATTTTATGTTCAAGGTATCTTTATATTTATTGTACGATATACCGTTACACAGAGCTCATTATTAGTATTCGGACAACGTCAAAACATTTTAGCTGACCAATTTTGTAATACATTTAAATCCAACTGGAGGTCTGTTTTGACAAGGTCGAAAGTGTTGCCTACCCTCCAAAAGGCTGTATCGTCTGCGAACAGTCCGATACTTAACTGAGAGTTTTTAGATACATTGTCAGTGAGTGATTTAGCCAAATCGTTAATATAAATGCCAAATAAAGTTGGAGCAATCACTGACCCATGGGGGATGCCATTTTCCAGTTACAAACAGGGTGAAGAGTAACCTTTATCTTTTACCGTAAAATTATATTATATATAAATCTATCAATAAAAATAAACATAGATCATCTTACACCCATTTTATAAATCTTTTTAAGTAATCCATGTCTCCAGACCATGTCGTATGCCTTTTTAATGTCCACAAAGACACCTGCCACCTTGTGTTTCTTCCCGAAGGCATTTTTTTTACCTCGGTCTGTAAACGAATAAGATGGTCAATGGTGGAGTGGGGTTTTCTAAACTCACTTTGAAACTCCGTAAATAAATTATTGAGCTCCAGGAAGTGGGAAAGGTGAATATTAACCATATACTCTATGGTCTTGCAGACACTGGATGTTAATGAAATCGGACGATAATTGTTTGGATCAGTAAGGTCCTTTCCCCTCTTGGGGAGAGCAAACACCTCTGCGTGCTTCCAATTGAGGGGGAGGTACCCCTGTTTCCAAATTAAATTAAATAATTCCAAGAAATGTTAAGTATTTTGGTGGGCATGTGTCTACAAAAATAAATAACTTAATTTATCCGAACCTGGGGCTCAGCCTTTGCCATGCTGAAAAGCCTTGAGCATTTCGTAGAATGTAAATGGAATGTCTATTCGTTCCCGTCTTCACGGAATTTAGAATTCAGAGGAATTTTATTGTGCTGCTCTATAAGTATTTTACGTTTTTGAATTTTTTTTGAAAAGTTAGCAGATACGAATTGTGTTCAAAAGTTGCTCCCAGAATATTTACTTTATCTTGGTTTGTGCATTACTAAAAGTGGTGTGATTTTCTTATTTGTAATTAAATCAACACAATTATTTCACACATTATTTATTTGCCATTTACGCACAATACCAAATCCATAAGAAAAAACGTCTGGCATTGTTGTTACCAATCTCTGGATCATAAAGAGGGGTGGCGTCGAAAGTGAGTTCACAATGTCAATACCGTGTATGGCCACCGTGTGCGTGCACACAGGCCTGACAACGACGTCTCATTGATGACACTAAATGGTTCAGAAACCCTTGTGAGATGTTGTTCCAGACCTGAACAAGGTCACGACCCAGTTGGTTCAAGGTCAATGGCTGGTTTGGCATTTCTCCATTTCGTCCCATACGTGCTCAATGGGCGACATGTCAGGCGAAACAGCGGGCCAAGGCAGTGTGTTGACATTCTGCTGTCTCAGGAAGTCGGCCACTACACGTGGGACGTAAGGGCGAGCGTTGTCTTGCTGCAACATGACGGCGCTACGTTGACCTTGAAGGAACGGGAGCACATGTGGTCTTATGATCTCATCCCTGTAACGTACGGCAGTTAGATTTCCAGCCACAATCACCAGCTGCGTCCTCCCGTGTGATGTGATGCCTCCCCACACTATGACGCTCCCGCCGCCTAAACCTGCACGCTGCAGAACGCAAGCGTCAGCGTAGCGTTCGTTAAGACGTCTGTAGACTCGATTTCGATGGAATATGGACTCATCGGTGAATAGCACACTTGACCAGTCACGACGGGTGAATCGTAAGTGCCGTCTACTCCATGCTAGACGCTCATTTCGGTGACGTCGTAGCAGAATATGACGTATTGCTGGGCGTCGCGCCCTGATGTTGTACTCCAATAAACGGTTGCGAACTGTCCTGCGAACGGTTGCGATCTCGTTATGCGCCATTCCAGTTTCGAGCATCCCGACCGCGCGGTGACGTTCAAATTCAGATAGGCGTGGCATGGCGTAAAAGCCGTTTAAAATTAATCAGAGTTGTTTTTCTAGACAGTGGTTTAGGCCTCTACCGTTTTCAGTGATCAGCAAATCTGGTTACGAGACTTGCACGTGCGACACACGAACAACACGTGCGATTGCAATATCGAGGATAACGTTTTGAACATAGTGGTTGGGCACATGTCTCCTGAACATGTTATTATTTTACAACTTGCGATTATGATTTTATTCAACTTTTTACCATGCACAGGAACTTTTTTCCGCTAGTATATATATTACTATTTTTTTAAATATTAGCAAAGCTGCCCGGTTTCCCCTGAATTCTTTTGATCCAAGCCCAAACTTCCCTCCCAGTCGTGTTTTCGCCAATGAAGCTAACAAATGTTTCCCGAGAGGCCTTTTTTCCCCTAGCTATTGCATATACAAATTTATATTTAGCATTTTTAAATTTATTAATATTTTCTATCTTTTTTAAGTATATTTCTTTATTTTTTTATTTTTTTTTAAAGTAAATTAAGCTCATCGGTTCACCAAGGGACCGAATTTATTCTACTTCTTTTTACCTCTTACCGGTATAGTTTTTAAAGCGATATAAATTATTGTTTTAATTAATTTATCATTAAAAATATCAATATTAGTATTTTGTATCTGCTCAGGATTGATATCGGCACACATACTCCAAAAACGGGGCCAGTCGGCTTTATTAAAGTTCCATCTATGTTTTTGTTCATCGGATTCTTCCCAAATACAGTTTCTATTATAAACAGTTTGAACCGGGAGGTGGTCACTACCGAACTCATTAAGAACCTCCCACTCACATTTAGCTGCCACGCCCCTTGAAATAAGGGTGACGTCTAGACATAATCAAGTGTGATGAATATCTGAGAAAAAGAGTTGGGGTGCCATCATTAGACCAAATCATTACTGTCCATTAGATTTTTAAGTGTTTGGCCTGGAACATTGGTAACATTTAAACCTCAAATAGTGTTATAGCTATTAAAATCACCTGTAATTAATACATCCGAATTACTGTTACCAATAATTTTTGAATAATCATTAACATTTAACTTAGTATTAATGGCACCAGGATGTACATAAAAATTAATTATATTAAAGTTATAATTAGGGCCATGTATTCACAAGTTCTTTATTTGCCTTAAGTTTAAAAACATTTATCAGCATAAATACATACATACTAGTATATAATCACGATATATATATATACAAATATACAAATACAGGTGGAGAGTGATTTAAGAATTAATGGTAACATTAACATAGTATACTAGTAATAGTAGTGGGATGTACATATGTATGTGCACTATAAACATCATCGTGGTATAGTAATAATTCTGATTATAAATATATATGTACATATTGATGTATACCAGATGAAATATGATTGATATACTAGCTAATGAAATGGCAGGTTATTAGATGTCATATTTTAAGTAAGCTGCAGTAAATCGTCTCTAACTTTATTTGCCAAAACTATATATTTTCCCTCCCAGGTTATTGATGTCTTTATTGTTTTCAGTTGTTAATAGTTCAGTGAGCCTAAATACGCTTGGACGTCTGTGGTAACATTGTTTAATATACTTATTCCTCAAATCATTCATAGCTGGGCAAATAAAAATAAAATGGTATTTGTCTTCTATATCATTATAGTTACAAATAGTGCATTTTCTTTCGGCCCTGTCAATTTTCCTATACCTTCCGGTTTCTATGTTTAATTTGTGTGCATTGATTCGGATCTTTGATATTTCTTTTAAGTGATTTAAAGGTATGGGTTGTCTAAGATATGTTTGTAGCTTGAATTCAAGTAACAAGAATTTATATAGGGTACCTTTCGGTGAAGTCGTTATTCGACTAAAACAATGTTGTTTAAAATTATCGTAAATTCTTTCCTTAATTATATTATATTATCTGTTACCCACATGTGGTATGCTCCATATATAGTTTAGTCCAAGCCTATTCAGTTCTTGTATGACTTGTGTTACCCCAGTTACCCTTTAATCGTTCCATTTCCTCATGTATAGACACGCCCATGGATTCAATATTGGGGTTAATGGCAACATGTGGAAGTCGAGAGTGGGCGATGCCCTCT
>JAECMU010004458.1:695-11762 GCA_016106625.1 Dracogyra subfuscus | reverse complement strand
CCCCACCCCACACACACAACACTACCACCACTACCATCACCACCACCATTACCACCACGACCGCAACCACCACCACAATGTACACTTCTCTCGCAGATGCAGATATAAATATATAGACAGTTCTGTTCTTTATCAAATGAAAGAATGCGGTTACTCTCGATTTAATCAGATAAAGAAGACAAAGGGTTAATGCCAGCTATTAAAGGGACATTTTTTATTTTGCCCGTGCGCGTGCTGTAACCTCACCGTGGTGCAGGGGTGTAACATTCTCTTTGAGAATGGCCAATACAGCACAACACTGAAGTTTTGATTAAAATTCAGTATCCGTAAAATTCTGTGATATTTGTGTTTTTGTACAGTTCTTTACACTGTTTTTGTTTAAACCTTGAATTTTTATATTGATGTTGATCATCACTTTATTTATTTGCATTCCCATAGTTCGACACCCAATAAAATATTTCTACGATTAAACTTACATATTAAATATATTTTCTTGTTTAGATAATGTGTTTCTGGTCGTCTTAATATAAATTTTGTAAGAAGCTCAAACTGGATTTTGTCTTCAAATAATTTCGTACAATTATATTTTAGGAAATATAATGAAATTTAATCTAGTCCAAATACGATGAGAAACACGTTTAATATACAGTCACTAATATTTTATGCAGAAAAATATATTTGATATGTAATTACAGTCGTTAACGAGTCTCTGTTAGTCGATTAAATATTCAGGAATGTCCCTATAAACATAATAATACATGCACAATTGTTAAACTAATATGACGAGCAGTCGCTGGTAACGGTTGAAGCGATATAGTCCAATGTCATTGAGTACTCATGAACTCAACTATGAACTACAACACAACGAAATGGGTGATGACAAGTAGGAATGATGTTCCATCAATTGATAACTTGCGTGCGTGCGTGTGAGTGAGTGTGTGCGTGTGTTTCTTAAATCATGTTGGTGACATTGCAGTATAACATGGAATTTATCTTCAATTTCATTACAAATCTACCCTATACACAGACTATGTGTGTGGGTTTATTTTTTAATATCTACACAATTCTATATTTTATGAGGACCTATTTTAATTTGGGGCTGAATTAAGCTCAATCGGTTATGTGTTCGCTTGAGGTGCTTGCGTTGTAGGATCAAACTACCTCGGTGCATCCATATATAAATTAAACTATTCAATTATATTCACTGACATTCATTAACCATATATCTTCCTACTTACTCAAAAGAGCTCGTAAAAACAGTTATTTGTGTTACATGGCTTTTAATATCCTCGTTATTTGTATCGGAAAGTGGCCTAAATCACTATATATTAAATCGTTAAACATGCCTTTACAAACTCCATGAATCTTTTTACAAAATGGTACATGCATTGTTATTTCTATATCATTAGCTGTATTAAAAACAAACATTCCACAACCGTCTTTTAAGCAACTTACAACGCTGTTTTGTGTAACAAAATTATTTCGTTTAAAACAGTCACCCATTTTTTTTAATTTTTAGTTTTTAATATTTCTGTTATGATTTGTTTTTAATTGTTTACCATCACCGATTGCTGTGATAGGCAGACCAATCCCTACATTGAATGTATTATGATGACATAATTAATTATCAGTGTACTTTTGATGACATTAATTATATGTTTGCAACGATCTATAAAAATATACATTTAAATAAACATTATGACGTACCAACCCATTTCATTATGGAGGAATCAGTTATATTATTATCTGTAATGCTGTAATAGTGTTCGTGTTTTATGAACAGAGGCGATGACGGATCACCCGATTTGGTGGCATTATCTCTCCATGACGGTTCCGGACAAACTGATTTACCCCAACGACTGCTTCCTCTATATCGACGGCGGTAACAATCACAGTCCGTGAGTCGATTTTTTTTATTTTTTTTATTTATTTTTTTAACGACGCACTCAACACATTATAAGTACGGTTATATCGGCGTCGGACATATGATTATGTCGAGAAAAAAACCCAGTGGTTAACTGACGGGGATCGATCCTAGACCGATCGCGCATCAGGCGGGCACTGTACCACTGGTCCATGCTGCCCGCTCCGTGAGTCGAAGCCAGTACTTCTGAATTTCTATGATATGCTTATTGGTACTATGGGGGCGGGACGTAGCTCAGTGGTACAGCGCTCGCTCGATGCGCGGTCGGTCTGGGATCGATCCCCGTCGTTGGACCCATTGGGCTATTTCTCGTCACAGCCAGTGCACCACGACTGGTATATCAAAGGCCGTGGTATGTTCTGTCCTGTATGTGGGATGGTGCATATAAAATATCCCTTGCTGTTAATCGGAAAGAGTAGCCCATGAAGTGGCGACAGCGGGTTTCCTGTCTCAATATATGTGTGGTCCTTAACCATATGCCTGACGCCATATAATCGTAAATACAAATGTGTTGAGTGCGTCGTTAAATAATACATTTCTTTTTTTATTGGTACTATGATATACTTCACTAGTACAGTGGGACTTATCATTAAAGGCGAATTGCACAAATCACCAATCTGTAAAGCGACCGTAGATAGTTAGATAACTTATCACATTAAGATAAAACTGTAAGTCAGTGAGCTCTGGTCTCCGCAGTTATTTCTGGGGACAATAAAAGTTTACTGATATGCAGGACTACTGACAATTCGTCATCTAAGTATTTAGTAATAGTAGTGCCTTCTAAATAATCTTGTTAATGATATATTGTACATGGACCACATGTTGAAGCGAAACAATCGTTTACTTTATGACACTTATGTAAGCAACAAACGTCCTGATTTCAAAGAAAGAAAGAAATGTTATTATTTAACGACGCACTCAACATATTTTATTTACGGTTGTATGGCGTCAGACATTTGGTTAAGAACCACACAGATATTGAGAGGAAACCCGCTGTCGTCATTTCATTGGCTACTCTTTCCGATTAGCAGCAAGGGATCTTTTATCTGCGCTTCCCACAAGTAGGATAGCACAAACCATGGCCTCTGTTGAACCGGTTATGGATCACTGGTCGGTGCAAGTGGTTTACACCTACCCATTGAGCCTTACGGAGCACTCACTTAGGGTTTGGAGTCGGTATCTGGATTAAAATTCCGATGACTCGACTGGGATCCGAACCCAGTACCTACCAGCCTGTTAACCGATGGCCTAACCACGACGCCACAGAGACCGGTTCCTGATTTCAATGTCATTAGTATATTAAACTTACCTTTATATTTGGTGAGAAACAATCTTAATGATAGTCTATCCATAGGTCCTTAAGCAACAGACCAAGCAATAATATGCATATTTATTACCCCCAGCCCATTGTGCATGTTTTACTATAGCATTATGTATTGTTCCATAATATGCTAGTCTTTATCCTATACTAATTCCAAGTCTAAGATGTTTTTTTCGTTTTCATGAAAGGCCCCCCGAGGAAACCGACGGTTCTGTGGCCATGTCGATTATGATGGCTATGGGCACTGGAATAGTGACGGGAAATTTGAAAATGATTCCTAATGAACCAATCACGTTTACCGTAAGTTTTGATTTTCATAAATCATAATAATGTATAAAGCTGCAATAAATACATTTAAAACGACATTTAAAAAAAAATACACAAAGTTTCACAAATTGCACAGAACAACTTTATACTGAGCAATGATAGCTGACTTGATATATAAATACTAGAACTTTTGCGTTTCTTCTATTCTTTTTCTAGAAACATTAGAAAATATAATTCTACTTTTGTGATTACTTAATTAATACATGTTCTGGTGGTAAATAAATGTATGTGTACTACAAAATTAATGCTAAGTAGCAGTCTTTTATTTTAGAGATATGTGTCCTATATGCAGTTATTGCTGCAAGTTTATTATATTCCAAACAGGACATAGCCTATAATTTTTATATGAGACTGCAAGTCATTGGTTATTCACTGTATATTTGGAACCTTTTGTTTATCATTATTAACTATTCAACAGGATGATCCTACACACAAATCCCGAGGGGAAGATTCCATCATCGCATGGACATGGAGAACGTTTGTAGAAATTAACAATACATCCCCGGAGTATCTTCTTCGTTTTCCAATGACCAAGGTAAACCAATACCTATACAAACACAAGAGTTACTTCACTACGCTGTATAGAGTAGGATACACTAAATTCACTGTTAATTAAGCAATCAAGTAGGTTGGGGAAAAATAAGGTGATGTTAAGCCGCTTTGCAATAGACAGCCTTTGTCTTTGACGTCTTTACTCTGGGGTACAATAATAGTGGTTTAACACAAATAGACCTATAAGCAAAAACGCATAATACGGCAATCAAATACCACAACTTCGATCTACTACTATTGTTTTCAATATTGGGTATTGATGGCTGTTTGAAAAGGTGAAGGGTTACATGCTATTATATGATATTTAAAATTATCAAATGCTGGCAACTTCGGAGATATTTTTATTTATTTATTTATTTATTTTTATAAACAATGTTTCTTTGTTTATTAAATAGTTTGATTTATTTCTGTACAGGCTGCTGTCAGAGCTTTAGATACGTTAGCAGACGTGGCTGTGAAGACGAATGCAACCAAAAAACTAGACCGGTTCTACGTCGCTGGGGGATCTAAAGTACGCATGTTCTGTAAAACTAGTTCCATTTAAACATTTTTGCTAATCACTATTTGTTTTTTTCTTCTATAAATTGAAAACATTAGCCTTCATTTTATCTTTCGCTCCATCCCTTGCATCAACAAACTGCTCCCATGTGTCATTTAATGTCTATTTGAGAATTACAACAGAGCAGCAACAGGAATTAGCTATGTCATCTTATGTTTATGTATTTGTTTGGGTTTTTTTTTTAATTTGCAGCGTGGCTGGACCACGTGGACAACTGGTGCCGTAGATCCTCGAGTTAAAGGCATCGCTCCTATTGTTATGGACCTTCTACACATGGTCAAGGTCAGTTTACTTAATAATGCTCATTTTGTCGGTGTTCCTTTTTGTTTTGTTGACGCGCTTGTGTGAAAAGGATACGTGAGGTTTAAACGCAAAAGTGGAAGTTTAACCTTTAGGAAACGTTTGAAGAAGCAATTTACAGCTGATAATATGTTCAATTATTGGCAGATATTGTACAGATATCTCCAATACGAAGGGGTATTGAACGATAAGATGCACAAAATAATGCCATTTGCCACAACATAGTTGAAAATAATGGATTTACCTACTTAAATGCTCAAAATAATCATGTATGGGGCATGCAAAATGCATATATTATATACATTACATATATATATATATATTAGTAAAGAACGGATATAAAGGACGCACATTCTACAATGTGGGATTCTTTTCATAGAACTTGCACCACCACTTCCGGGCATATGGCGGTTGGACTTTCGTCTTTGAATCTTACTACGAACTGAATTTCACAAGACAGCTGGATAACAAGCGAACCCAACTGATGGCGGACTATGTCGATCCAATTTGTAAGAAAACTATTACGTGTACCATATATTCAATTTGTTTAAAATATTATCATTGTCACAATCCGATTTATTTTCTAGTGTTTAAAGATCATGCTTAATTTATAAATGTTTTGGTGCTGAATGGTGTAACTGAAACTATAAAAGCTGTATCTGTCTGATGTTACAGCGTTCAAAGACACTTTAACCATGCCAAAGGTGGTTATCAGTGCTACAGGAGACGAATTCTTCCTACCAGACGACTCGCATTATTACTACAACGATCTCATTGGACCCAAATATCTGAGGTATGCTGTGGCGTCTTATTTTGTATAATTATAAATTCAGAACACACAAAAGAAAGATATTTAAAAGTAAAATAATAATGAACATAAGCGAGCATTGTGTGTAAGGATATGTTATACAAAGCGAATCTGGGTAAAGTGTATTACAGTAAGAGTTTTGGGGGTTTTGTTTAGGGTTTATTCTTAGGTGTGTGACCTGCGTGAAATAAAGGGGAAATTCTGTCAAAGGATTTTAAACTTCTGAACTTTGACACATCTCATATACGATTTGCTAATCAAAAATGTTTTGGGTTGTTTTATTGTTTTATTTAGAATCATACCAAATGCTGAACATTCGTGTGTTGGACATGAGATTGATATTTTCTTTACAATCAGAAGTTTCATTCTTTCCATTGCTACGGTAAGAAACTGAGCTCTTTTATTCTGGAAACTATTTCTCTTTATTTACTTACTTGCTTATTTATTTCCTTTCTTACCATTGTTTGTCACTTAGTAGCCAAGAGTACCCAATAATTTACGTCAACGGGCGATTGGCATGCTTGATACTGGCATGTCGATAGAAGACGTTGCAAGGCTTGTTGGGAGTTCTAGTCGATTTCGAACGACAAGAAGCACCAACGACTTGCCACGTCGTGGACGTCCGCGTGTTCTAACGCGTGGTCAAGACCGCTATATCATGAACACGCATTTGCGCAATCAATTCCAAACTGCCACTGCTACTACTGCTAACACACCTGGGCTTCATAATAACCGAATCAGTGGGCAAACTGTTCGTTATCGTCCGCGGGAGAACGGTTTACATGCACGCCGTCCTTACGTCGGATGCGTTTTAACGCAACGTCATCGTCTAAATCGTTTAAATCGTTTTAATTGGGCACGTTTACACACCCGTCAAATACGGCGACGCTGAAATACCGTTCTATTTTTTTGGATGAATCCAGGGTGCTCGTCTACCGTAGGAGAAATGAACGGTATGCTGACTGTTGTGTTCTTGTGTTGTTCATAGTTTCGGGGGTGGTGGTTCTATTATGGTCTTGGCAGCCATTCCTCATGGTTATCGTTCACCACTAGTCGTCATTGATGGCAAAATAAATGTTCAACGTTACCGCGATGACATTCTCGCTTATCGAGTCATTCCTCTATTCTATAACAACGCCAACATCTCGATTTTTCAGCATGATGATGCCACCGCTCATACAGCTAGAGACACTGTAAATTTTCTTAGGACAAATAACATTGATAACTGGCCCGCTAAAAGTCCTGATCTCAACCCCATTGAGCATGTCTGGGATAGTCTGGATAGACGATTGAGGCGTCGTCCCAACCCACCCGCTCACGTCAACGAACTTTGTCAAGCGCTCATTCATGAATGGAACAATATTCCACATGCAGAAATCAGCACTTTAGTCAATTATATGCGCCTGTGGTGCACTGCAGTGGTCAATTCAAGAGGTGGTCATACCCGTTATTAAGTGGGGTTTTTTTTTATCCCCTACCACACTTGGTCACAATTTCTCTCAGTTTATTTTAACCTATGGCCATGATTTTTGCACCAAACGATGCATCATAGAACACTCTTTAAACACATATATAATAATTATTCCCCCGGTTTGTTTTCATCCAGTTATATTCAAGCAAAGTTAGCGGAAGTTTCTTATTTTATTCAGAATATTAAGACGACCAGAACACATTGAATATACAGACACTGATATTTTAAACAACATATATATTTAATATGTAAGTTTAATCGTAGAAATATTTTATTATCTAACAATGCAGCAAACTCAGAAATGTCTCTTTAAACATTAATTCGTTCGTTCATCATTCATTCATTCATTAACTACTTATTTACTTACGTATTTAGGTATATTGTACTTAATTCTTATTTGTTTACTTTCATACTCTATTTTACATATTCTAAATGGATCTATTCAATTAAGCAATGTGTTTCGCTATGTTTTTGAACATTTTAAAATCATTTAATTCAAATTTAACTAACAATCATTTAATCACGCATTCTGGAATTCATTTATTCTATTCATTCATTTATTCCATTTCATTCATTCTTCTATATGTAATTATATGTGTATAAAATGTACATTAATTTAACAGGTTGAAATCAGGTAATGTATCATAATATATGGACGAAAAATCAACATCTAAACCATTTATAAAGTGTTCAAATATCAAAATAATGGATGGCGGTTTTATTATGTTTATTATTTTCATTTGTATTGTAGGCAACGCCTTTACCTGAATTGACGTGGAAACGAGAAATAGTAAGTACAGTCATAAAGCTTGGGAAATATACATATCGTCATATCATCCAGTGACGTTTTCCACCATTAACTATGCAAGATATTTTCTTTTATAAAATGGGAATGCTGATACTTTATTTTCAAAACAAGCAACAAATAGTACTTAGTCCTTAGGAATATCTAGTGTGGCAGGGACAGCTGTACCCTGCCCACAATCTCCAAACCCATGAAAAAGGTGCATTTTGTGAGTCTAAAGTGTAGCAGGGACAGTTGTTCCCAACTCACAATCCCCAAAACCATGAAAAACTAATCCCCAAACCCATGAAAAAAGTACATTTTGTTATTCTAAAGTGTGTCAGGGACAGTTGTCCCCTACCCACAATCCCCAAACCATGAACAAATAGCATTTTGTGAGTCTAAAAGTGTGGGATTTAGCTCAGTCCGTAGGCCTCTCGCCCGAGTTATCAATCGTACCAATTGTGAATATTGCACTTTAAACATTATTTTCAGGACGACCATGTCATAAATTCAAAAAGGCATAAGGACCAAATTCAAGAGTATTTAGTTATGCTTCATGTTTTCAGGTAACATTTTGAAATAATTTGATATTGTTGTTTTGACAGACACCATTTGGTGGACGAATTACGGTATTTTCTAACATCGCCCCGCTAAAGGTGAACGCAATGTACGCGCACACCCTGGATGGAGTGAGGTAGGTGTAGTTAAATAATTTAAATATTTCATCTTCAGTGTGTAGACCTGTAGCATGGTGGACATTATTGGGGGCCCAAATGAACGAACGCCGAAGGCACGAGTTATTTGGGAGGTCCGGGGCATGATTCAAAGGCTATTTGCCCGTTACTGTACTGTTAATCTCGATACGTTAGTTTCCTACAACTTTTACATTCAGTAGAGATGTAATGATTACCCAAAAACAAAGCCAGAATTATTGAGAATGGCCAATACATCACAAATTGAAGTTTAGAGTAAAATTCGGTATCCGTAAAATTCTGTGATATTTGTATTTGTATTTTTGCAGTTCTTTACACTGTTTTTGTTTCAACCTTGAATTTGTATATTGATGTTGATCATCACTTTATTTATTTGCATTATCATAGTTTCGTGCTGGGGTGTCATTAAACATTCATTTATTCATTTCTTTGTATTAGGGCTATTCCGCAACTGATCAGCTGAGAATGTATATGTATGTTAAGTAATACCTTTTAGTCGAATGATTTGTTTTAGATTATTCTGCAAATAAATCACTTCGTTTTCATTCAAATATATTTTGTATGTAGTTTTATATTTCACCCATGATGTATTTAATTACAGGCGCGACTTCCGTCTGTTTGTTGGAGGTCCTGATGGTAAACCGTATCCACATCCGGTAGTGTGGAACGAGAGAGAAGTCAAGTCTCTGGTACGTTTGTCAGAAATAAATTCAGATACATTCGATTCATCCCACTTCACGACCGATGATCACGTTTTCAGACACTGAGCTAGGATGTTTCTGACGGGGGTTCAACTTTAAACGATCACCTACTTTATTCCACATAACACTAATATTATGTTTACTGTATACGAAAAAATGTTTTAGTTACAAATTGACATCAAAGTCCATAGATTAAATCTTTCTGATACAGCAATGAAGGCCACTAATGGAACAACTGCCAAATAAACAAATTATATTTTCACTAATTGTATGAGTATTTACGAATTGATTTCCAAATAAATATTCATTAGTTATTAGCAGACATTAATTAGGATCTGTTAACAAACTTCCGAATAGAATACTTCTATAATTACGGATGGCAACACAAATAGTACATTTTCAAAGAGGTATATTGAAGCAAAATGCATTACAGTTCTTTCTTCTTTATTTCTTTGAAGGGGGATAATTCTTACCAGATTGAATTTGAAAAGCCAGAAGAAGGTTGGCTCGCTTTCTTTATTCAGGTGAGAAACGTCTCATAACTGATATTTTATCTGTGAAAGGACTAGTAATGAAACATTTTTATAATTTTTATTCCACAGAGAAATATTTCCCATATTTAAATATAGCTAGAATACGTATATTTATCAACGAAATGTTGTTTTACGCAAAGTTGTAATTGTTACATGCTTCCCTTTCAAGTGTTTCTCCTAAGGAGGACAAACGGTACTATGGAAGAAAATGGATGAAGCAATTCTTAATATGTGTGTGTGTGTGTGTGTGTGTGTGTGTGTGTGTGTGTGTGTGTGTGTGTGTGTGTGTGTGGATATAGCAGCAGCAGTGGTAGTAGTAGTAGTAGTTGTAGTGGTGGTGGTGTGGTGGTGGTGTGGTGGTGATGGTAGTAGTATTATTACTACTATTATTTCGAAAATATAATATAGTATGGCGTACTGAATTGTACCGATAGTAGTATTTCATAAATAAAATATTCGTAATATAAAGCTGGAGTAAAATGTTGTTTAACACCTCTGTTGCAGGTGTCTTATCTAGGAGTTGATGACAGTGTTCTGGTGTTTAGTATCATTTTAAAACCTCTGTTACAGGTGTCGTATCCAGGAGATGATGACAGTGTTCTGGTGTTTAGTATCATTTTAAAACTTCTGTTACAGGTGTCGTATCCAGGAGTTGATGACAGTGTTCTGGAGTTTACCACGGAGACTCAGATTATTCCCGACACATTTCCCTTCCCTGAATGTCATGGCGACGGGTGTCGTGGAACGCTTGTGTAACTGTGGCAACAAAATAGTTACTACGGCTGTGCAATAGTTAATTTTGTTCACTACTATTAAACTGTTGGGTTTTGTTTTGATGAAATACTTCAAGCGTTTGTTGTTTGTAGAATTATTATGAAATGCCAAATGCTCAAAACCACGCGTTGTGCGGGAGAAAACCCACACAATGCATCATTTGGTAAATTTTTCCCAACGATGAAACTTCAGGGCCAAGCAGAGGGTCATTTAGCATGGGTCTGAACATTTAAAAAGGGCATGTATTCTGTAATGGTTAATCTATCGGTATGTTTGTGGTTATCTTCTTTTTTTTTT
>JAECMU010004451.1:3206-15633 GCA_016106625.1 Dracogyra subfuscus | reverse complement strand
TTTCAATATGCATGTGTTTTTCTCATCAGTTTATACAAGGTTAGTTCAAAACTTTTGAACTTTTTAGTTCAAAACTTGAACTGACTGAAGTTTGCTCCTTTTTAAAAAACAACAACATAAAAACAAAAACTAATTAACATAATAGCCAATTCCTTTTGACCTAAAAACCAACTCTATACGTAACACCATCAGTTAGTTTATGTGTGTAACACTTGTTTTTAGCATTTGGCTTCAAGATTATTTCTTGCTCTGGCTAAGCCAAGCTTTATTCTGAGAAATGTGCACGCTGTAAAACAGGTTGAACTGTATTTATTCCCTGACACTCTTTTATGTCAGGGCCTGCTTATTCAAGATGGTGGCGCCCCCTTCAGGATGAGGGCACCCCCATCGAGCACTCTGTATTCTTTAACTGCACAGTGCTACATGGACTGTAGCTTTTTTGTACATATCTGGACTGCTGCTTCGTTCAAGCTGTTTCCTGAGGCGTTGTCCCTGTGTCTGTGCGTGTTTGTTTTTATTTATGTGTTTGTGTGAAATCTTTAATGCAAATCCATAGTCAGCTTCAGGAACTGGCTTGAAACGTCCGATGCAGTTTTCCAGGCGAAATATTTACTAGTGTGTGTCAGTGTAAATAACAAGCTGTAAACATTTTCCAAGGGGTTATTATGATAAATAACATTATTATTATTATTATTAATATTATTATCTTGTTGTTTTGTTTGTAGGATATTGCTAAAAAATGCAAGTGGTATTTTTACTCCTTTTTTTTTTCTTTTTTTTTTCTAGCTGTAATATTTCATTTGATATGTTTTGGGGGTTTTCTGCCTCCCATATATGGCAGATGTATAGCCTATTTATTTTTAATGGAAAGACATTTTGAAGTTGGCTGATTTGTTGTGTAGCTGTCGGCAACAATTGTGCACAAACTGTTACATATAGCAGTCTCGACTAGATGTAGCTTTTGTATTGTATTTTTCTTTTCATATTTGTAGACTGATCATTCAAATAATTCCCTTTTCACTGAGTATTTTTAAATGGGAACATCATGTCAAAATTGGTAGGACCTGTGGCCTTTATATATAATACATACATATTAACTGACGGCACATGTTTCACTCAAAATTTGCCCTTAAACAATTCACTGTGAACAGAAGGTCACGGTTTCATCAAAACTGTGGACATAATCTCATTTCTTAAAACATTGATTTCACATGATTTAACAAAAAACATTTTGTTCATGAATTTTTTAATTAAATCATTGCTCAACTGTTATCTATTATTTCATGTTAAAAGCCAACTTGAGATTTCTGTTTTATCTCCTTTTTTTAAACTCTTTTTTTTCTTTCTTTCTTTTTAAACTATTGTGTTGCAAGAAATGGGAGATTGATATTAAATAGTAACGTATGTCTGTGTAGCTTCTTTTGGAGATGTGTGGTTTATCTTGGTGCATGCATGATCATCCTCTATGAGCCACTTACTAGTTGCAGTAGTATTTATTTATTTATCACAGTTTTCGTCTCTTGCTAGATGACACACCCTCAGTCTCGTTTTTCTATATATCGACAAGGGTGGTCAGTTTAAACAGTCAGTGTTTCAACTTTCTGAAATAAAAACTGTAGCTGATTTGGGCGAATTCTTCTTTCATTTCTTGTGTTCTCGTCTCTCTGACACTTGTTATTTATTGTGGTAATCTAGTCCTCACCATCTCTGTTATAACTCTTTTAAACTTTCCACATGAAGATTTGAGTCGTTTTGATTTTATTATGGTATAACCACCTTTCTCTACTCGATAATACCGACATTTCAACCGATATTCATTGCAGCACAGCCAGATGTGTCCCTAATCCCACTACCATTAACACATACCAAGGCTTCTCCATTGTTACTCATATCATATCATGTCCCAATTCCTCAACAACCTTTTAGCACATATGATGTCTTACAGACGATCTGCTTGCATTAGTATCTTTTGCATTAATACCCAGTATGATATGACCAGATGGTTTCTTGACCCTGTTGAATGCAGTGTTACAGAAGATCTGTTCTCATTAATATTCAGTATACTATAATCTGATGCTTTGTTGACCCAATAGCATGTAGTGTTACAGATCTGTTCTCATTAATATTCAGTATAATATAATCTGGCGCTTTCTTGAACCAATAGCACGTGGTGTTACAGAAGATCTGTTCTCATTAATATTCAGTATAATATAATCTGATGCATTGTTGACCCAATAGCACGTAGTGTTACAGATCTGTTGTCATTAATATTCACAATAAAATATTAAAATGCTCCTTAATCTCCAGTATAATCTACCCAGATGGTATCATTGGTTTTAAATTTTTTTAAATCTTATCCCCACTAGCAGTCATTGTCATAGTTTAGTCATTTCCTGATTGGTTTCTGATCAAGTTCTTCACTCCTGTATCTAAATTTCCATAGACTGGTATCACTTTTTTTATGTGTTAATTCTCTCTGTTTAATTTCACTTTTCTGTAGCTAGATTTCATAGACTGGTATCACTTTTTAATGTGTTAATTCTCTCTGTTTAATTTCACTTTTCTGTAGCTAGATTTCATAGACTGGTATCACTTTTTTATGTTTTAATTCTCTCTGTTTAGTTTCACTTTTCTGTAGCTAGATTTCCATCCAAATCAGTTGGTTAACCCTAACAAAGATAACATTCTAGGCATAGTGGGTTTTTTGGGGGAGTGTGTGTGTGTGTGGGGGTGTCCCCCATACATTGAAATCCATTTCTTTGACTCCGTTTTTCTCTTACTGTTAGCACCATACTGCAGTCACGTTTCCATCTATAGATAGGCCTGTGTAACAACTCTTTCTCCCACCAACATCTAGTGGTGTTGCAGGCATGTTTTACCCACCATTGTTTTTTTGGGGTTTTTTTAATAAATGTAAACCCACCATTATTATGGGCTCTAAAACAAAATTTTTGCCCACCTGTATTCACATTACGAAGGAACAACGCACTCAACACAATTTAATTAGAGTTATGAGCCGTCGGATCGCTGTATTGAAGTCGGAAGACTCCCACCTGAATCTCTTGTTTTGTAACAGCACATTTCTGTAGTACACTTTATTTTTTATTGTGCTGTATCTTTTTGTTGTTTCTTGACGGTACATTCTGGATAATGTATCATCTTAGGCTTATAGTAGCTTACAGCTTTTCTAACAAATGCCCCAATATACCACAGACATTTAACTTTAAAAGACTAAAATATATCACCAAGATACAATTAGAAGACTAAAATTATCTTCAAAACTAGTTTTTTTTATTAATGTACTGACGTCCAAAAGAAACTTTACAAGGCTTGATATTGTATTATAGAAAATCAACAAACAGTACGGTGGGATATGAAAGTATTATGAAATTCAACATCTAAACATCACAATGCACTTCGTGATACATAACAAGTGTTTGTAAGGCGGTCTCTAAATTGGATATTTTCAATCCGCAAAAATATGTATCAAATTATTAACATTTTATGTATGTAAAGGTGTTTCTTTTAGGACGTCCGTACATATTTATTTAATATACCGTAACTGAAATACTAAAATTTTCCACAAAACAGAACCACAAATTGATGTAGCTATTTTTCACAAATGTTCATAATTTATGCTGACTAAAATTTATCACAGAACTATAACTTTGTTTTTAAATGACACTAACTAACTTTTGCCATAAATATATTACAACCATAACAAGCTTAACACCTGCTATAAAAATGTAACATTACAATTTATGTGCTCGATAGAAATTTGTGACATCCATTGGCTTTAATTTTTTGCCACAAATGCACCCACAATAATTGATACAGGTTTTAACTTGAAACAAAAATATAATGTATAATTGATGTAAACTAATAATATGTGTTGATTAAAAATGATCACATCCCTTAGATTTAATTTTTTGTTTCAGATGGTGGGTCATTTTTCATCAGCTGTAGACATGTAACAGAAAATAGAAGATTTTTGACTAAAGAAAGATCTTGATCCGTTAGAAACACTTTGGTTTCACGGCTAGGGTTTAGTACTTTGGTATCACGGCTAGGGTTTGTTACTTTGGTATCACAGCTAGGGATTATTACTTTGGTATCGCGGCTAGGGTTTATTACTTTGGTATCACGGCTAGGGTTTATTGCAGTAAAAGCTGCGCTTTGTGCACATTGATCTGTCTAAAAAAATAAGCTGCATTAAGATATAAAACATTTTCTTATATCAGTATTATGGCATGGAATTCCTCCTTTCGAAACTTGTTACTTCAAAGACTAAACTTCTCTGTGGTGACAAAGGACATTCCATTCGCAGAACAGGGCATTTTTGAGAATTGAGTAGATCTAAGCTTTTTTGGAGTGTTGTGATTTTCCAAATTCAATGTTCATCATCCCTCAGGAGAATGGGGTCATTGTAGGCATGAACTGCAATTGCAAGTTTATCCCAAGATTTCTTGTTAATCAAAACAGCTTTAGAATCATTTTCTTAAATTTAAAATAATTTTTAAATCAGCAAATAGGCCAAAAATCATTTAGATGTATTACTCTTATTAAATAATTGATAAAAATTATTAAAGGAAGACCTAATGGATAACTCCATCTATAGCACTATCACTGGCTTATTTATGTCCCAATTTCTCCCATGGGATAAGGCCTATAAACTCGCTTAAAGCTGTTAATAAAAACATGTGAAGGGAGTCATCACTTTAAACATAAGCATTTAAGAGTCATCTAAAGTAGATTCTTTTTCCAACAAGCTTTAAGTGATCACTGTGTAAGCTGCTAAAATGAGTTGGTTAAACATAAGCATTTAAGGAAGCCATTAAAAGTGAATTATCAAATGTTCATCATCACCATCAAAGTTAAACTTGTAAAATGAGTCATAAGCTTCTACAGTGAGTCACCACTGTCAAATATAAACTGAAGTGAGTTATCATCATCAAATATAAACTGAAGTGAGTCATCACTGTCAAATTTAAACTGAAGTGAGTCATCATCAAATATAAGCTTCAAAATTGAGTCACACTGTTAAATACAAGTTTTTGGCATGAGACCTCGCTGTCAAAAAAAGCTTCCGAGTCATCGCTGTCAAACATTAGCTTCTAAAATGAGCATCACTGAAGTAAGTAATCATGTTTAAAGTTTGAGCATCTAGTACAACTCTTCACTGTTGAACATAGGCAACTCAAGAGAGTAATCATTGCACATTTTGTGTTGGCTCAATTCCATGTTAGCCCATCTATTTTGTAGTCTTCTGTTTTCCCCCCCGATCTTGACCTACTCTTTGACTTGTACCACAGTGCGAGTGAGCCGATGGCGCTCTCCCTCTTCTCTCTGCCATCCACTGATGACCGATTGCACTAGTTCCTGGCTCTTTACTTACAGATGCTGCAATGATCCTGACATGACCTTGTGCTGATTCACCTGAAGTGATTGTCAACAACGGTTCCCATAATCTGTTGTAATTACATGTGGTGTAAACTATTAACGCAAACACAAACACACACTAAAACATATATGTATGGAATTATGTGTTAAACACAATTCTCAGGTATATACTGTTTCCTTCTTCTTTAATTTTTTTTTTTTTCTTCTTTTTTTTTTTTTTTTTTTTGTGATGGTAAGTTTGCTACACAGGACAAAAGTATGTGGGACGATCGTCCCGCGCTTGAACCACATTGTTTGTGTTTGTTTCATTAATGTGGCAAACAGGTATTTGAAGAAGGAGTAACAAACAATTCGTTGCTACAAAAGTCGAGACATTGAAATTTTTAAATACATGTATCTCTGTTGTTTTGACATTTTCTCAATTGTTACAACTTTTTTTTACCAACTATTTTAAAGATCATGCAATCATGTTCAGTTGTTTCTCTCTCTCTCATTCACACTAGTAATTTCATTACCAGTTTTTACAATGGAAGGGCAGGAGGAATGAAGAAAAATGGTTTAAAATGTTTCAGCTATGGTACAGAGAATGATGTCATTTTAGGGGAAAAACATCCTCAATAGTACTAAGTACTACGGATGAACTATTCAACATGTGCAACAAGCAAGAATTAATATATTGTGTTCGTTTTTGTTTTTTTTCTTCTTTTAAACAAAACTACATTTATGTACATTGGTGGTTGAAAATTTAAAGTATGCCATGTTTTGGAATGCTTGCATGTTTCACATTTCAATGAACTGAAGATATTGTCCATATTAATAGCTGTGTGCGAAGTGACTTGAATATGTTAATCTTGTACGGCGTGGACACAGCTGGTTCGTATTGTTGTTATTGTGATGTGTCAACTGCCTCTGTTGTTAGTACACCGAAGGTAGGCCATGTTATACCTCCCAATGTAAAAACACCAGCAGTGCATCCTGGGAAATATTTTGTTTGTGTGTGGACGTTGACTGTTAATGTATGGAGAAAATATTGCCAAATATAAAATAAAATTTCTGTTTAAAATTAAAGCATTTCTGTTCACGAGTACATAGGAAAATTCACTAAGACATACAAATGCATTTGAATCTCAGTGTATATATCAGAAAGGTGAATTTGTGGTTCTTATGTACTATTACAGTAACAGAAAATACTATATATGTAATAATGAAGTAAGGGGTCCTACCGTATCTAGTAAATGATATATCAGACATATATGTAGTACATAAGTTTGTAAAATTCAGGCTTATTGAACCAGGTTTGATTTTCGTGTTATTTGTACTTTGTTGTATGTATTAAACTGTTTGGCCAACTTGTAATATAAATTCTGCTCATATGTATATATCTTGTGTGTTTCATTTGATTTGGCCAAAATGTACCATTTATGTAAAGTATGTATATGGACCCGTAGGGGTGAATGTAGTTTTTAAAATTATAAATAATAATAATAAAATGCTAACTGACCTTACCTAAAAGCAAATTGGAAGGGGGCATGTTTCTAGAAAAATGTTAATAGGCCTAAACATACTTTTCTGATTTTAGTTTAACACTTTGTGCAATATACAAACTGAAAATTGTCCATTACATCTGTTTTTATTAACGTTTTGTTTTTATTCCAGAAGCAGTACAAAGAATATCTGTATGGTTATGTACAACAATAACTGAAATCAAGTGTTAACATAATGTTAGTTAACTTAAAATAAATGTGAATAATGTAGTCTAAAATATTTTTACGAAATGTGTAGATCTTTACTTCTAGTTTTAACCTATATCTTTACCATGATCTGATAATGATTGGCAATAATTTCACATGATGAGCAGTTGACCCACAGTTTCTTATCTTTCGTGTGTGTTTGTAATGTTTATGTCCATTGATCAGAGTACCACCATTTCTGTTATTTTGCATATCTCTCTTCTTGTAGTCGACACATTAATAACATTGAGTGAGAGGTCCACACATTTGTAATTATCATTTTTATTTTTGGTGATCACACCAGAATGACACATGGATCGGTTACTTCGTTCATCTTTTCTTATTCTTTTTCTTCTTTTTTTTTTATATTTTTTTTTTTAGGGTGTTTCTTGTCTTGTAAATATCCTGGGATGTACAGCATGTTAATTTCATTGGAATCCGATCCAATATTTGTTCTGTTGTGATCAGGGGCCGTCACTCAAGAACTTCCATTATTGAATTGTTTGGGTAATTTGTTTTGCTCAGTTTTTGCCCGACTTGCCATTAACCATGCTAAATGATTTAAAACCTAGGCTGCATTGCTGGTTGTTTGAGTAAACTTGCTGTCATTCAGACTTGCTCATCACTCTACCTCGGAAACCATTATCAGTACTTTTAAAGTTAATTTTTAAAATACAAAGGGCGACTGAAAAGCCTAACTTGGAAATGAATAATAATAATTTAACTTTGCATTTGTTAAATTTAACATGTTAGAAAATTACTTATTCATTTATATTTTTGTATCAAAGCATTGAAAGTACTTGTCCTCTCCATCAGATGGAACAGACCGCTACTTCTAGAGGTTAGCATAATGTTTTCAGGTTATTATTTGGCCATTTGGAAGGTAGTCCACCGGTGATGTTGACTTGAAATCCCAAAAGACTGCAGTCAACGCCTTGTCTGCTGATGGAACAATTCTGGCTTTCTTTGGTGCTGGAGAGGACTGCCACTGCTTTAATTGAAAAATAAATGAATCGGTGTATTTAGTTCACATACACCTGATAACATTTTAAAGTGTTGAACTTGATATATGCAAAGTTTTATTACTGAAATGCATTCCTTTCTTGGTTGGGCCGAGAATGCTTTAGTCACCCTGTATAGTACTTCAGTGTAAAATGATATCATGTGAAATGGCTAACCCATATCATCATATATCTTGGGCTCTATCCTTCAGATGTTTTCTAAAGAGCAAGTCTTTATGAATAGCTTATTTCCAACAGACTCTTTCACAGGAACTAATGGGTCTGAAACATGAATCTAACCAAACAGTTCCTCATTTTACTATATTACTATAGTCTGAGTTTGTTTAATCAAGCAGATAGACTTAATAATCATTGTTCCTTTCCTTAATTGTGTACATATGTATATGGCTGCTGGAACATTTAGGCTTCAACTTCCTGAACATACTGGAAAAAATGGTTGCTTTTACCTTAGTAACCCACCTCCATCTCAAAATATGCTCTGTGGTCCCTGTGGGAACAATATATTCTTGCAAAACATTATACCAGTTATGAAGACATGGTGCATTAATTTTCATTATGTAATTTGCAGTCTGCATATGATGGTATTCGAAATTGCAATTTTAAACTTATGATGCAAAGTTTAATTGGTTGATATTCTTTCGTTGTAACTTAATGAGAATAAAATTTTGCGTGGGTGATGGGTTACATTTGGAACAGTATGTTAGGACTAAAATTGTGCTGAAGACTATATTTCAAGTCTCTTTTCATTTTTTTTTATTTTTTTTTAAATCCCTATGCATGTCCTTGTACACTATAAATAATTTAGTTTTTGTTTTGTTCATGGGAAAGAGTCTGTGAGAAAATAATAATGGTTTCAAGTTGAGCAACCCATTGTTTTACTGATGTTGATAGGAAAGTAATGGATTTTTTAAATGTAATTTTTCTTTAAATGTAATTTTTCATCATACACTGCCACTATATCAGAAAATATTAGCTGAAATATTTATTTATTTTATTCTAGCATAAAATAAATATTTTTAATTGCTTTAAAGCATCTAAAGTAATAATACACTCGATGGTTACAGTTTTCTGATTAAACAACAATCAAACTTTTGCTAAAATTAGTTCATGAACCTGGCTATACAGGACACCTGAGAATTGTTAGTCCTGGATGTATATGCCCACAATTGTTGAACCTTTGATGGATGTGGGTTTGTGTAAATGGAAGAAGATTTCTATTTCAATTTTTTAAATTCTGTCTTCATCATATGCTGTTACAATTAACTTGAACATAACTTTACCATTTAGGTGTAATATCCAAAACAAATCCATTAAATATCTTTGTCATTTCTGTTAACAAATTACTGTTCCAACACCATTATGAAGCATGGGTTACTTTACTTCTTACTGTTAGTCTATATATATATAAATATAAATATGTGTGTGATGTATATTATGTTTTGTGGGTTAGAAAACAGACAACAAAAACAAACATTTGTACGACCACTCTTAAAAACGTGATTTTTGCCACAGAACCACGTTTGAGTCGTCTCATAAGAATTTCTTCATGCTTTGTACATTTGCTGTCATATTGTATCTGGTTCTGCAGGGTCGTCCTCATCCTGTATCATCGAGACCCTTCAGACACACAACAATCAAAATTTATGGCAATATTGTAATATATCTTAGTCATTTTATATTATTCATTTCCATCATTGAAATGCTGTCCATTTCAGCAGATAAGTTATTGTGTCCACATTGTCTTGATGATGGCTGCCTGTCATCTTTAGTTTTGAGATATTCAGTTGTATGTCCTGTTATGTACAAGAATCATGTAGAGAGGGCTCTAATAAACTCAATTGTTGGAACCTTCACTTTGAGGCGTTTGTCTTTTGTTTTCGTTTCTATTAACAGACTTCATAAAAACAAAAACAAATGTGTAACCAAAAGTTTAACGACACCAGTTAAACACTTTGATTTATTAATCATTGGCTATTGGATGTCAGACTATGCAAAATTGCCAAATGTATTAGAAAGGAAAACCACTACATTTCTTTTTCATTAAAGTGACATTCCTGAGTTTGCTGCAATGTTTAAGATGTTATCGACTAACGGAGACTTTTTAACGATTGTAATTAAATATCATATATATTTTCCTACATAAAATATTAGTGGCTTCTGATCGTACTAGTATTTGTACTGGGTTAAATTTCGTTTTATTTCCTAAAATATATTTTTTCGTACGTACAAAATTATTTGAAGACTAAATCGAGTTTGGGCTTTTTACAAATATTGAGACGACCAGAAACACATTGAATATACAGACATTAATATTCTAAACAAGAAAATAATGTGTATATATAATTGCAGAAATATTTTATTAGTCTGAAAAATCTTACAATGGAGCAAACTCGGGAATGTCCCTTTAATAGTAAGGGATCTTTTATATGCACCATTCCACAGACAGGATAAGATGCCTTTGGTATATCAGTCATGGTGCATTGACTGGAATGAGAAAAGAGTCCAATGGACCCACCCACGGGGATCGATCCTAGACTAACTGCATCAAGCAAGCACTTTACCACTGGGCTTTTTGTCCTGCTCATTGAAAAACAAAATTGAAAAAGAAAACGAAGAAATGTTTTATTTAACAATGCACCTGACACGTTTTAATTGTGGTTATATGGTGTTGGTGATGTGGTTAAAGATTACAGAACAACCAATTGCTCCACGAATAGGTGGATCTAGGAAATATTGGGATGGGGGCAGGTTGGGTAAACGGACATACGTATCAACTTGTGAAAAAAATTCACCAGCCGGGGTGGGGGGGGGGGGGAAGTCACTTGAATATATTCAGGGGATGACCGGTCCATGCTAGCTATATTAAAATGTTGCATTCCTTAACGACATTGTATAGGATTTTATATATATTAGTAAATAAAATGTGTTGAGTGCGTCATTAAATAAACCATTTCCTTCTTATATATATTGTATACTATAAATAGCATCATTTGTTGGAAGTAGCCCACCCCCGCCTGCCCCCAAGTTGATTGGGCTACTGGTTCTCTCTTGAACCTGATAGCGCAGGCGGTCCCTCCTTAACCCACCCCCACACCTTTTCCTGTCACAGACGAGGGGAACCGGCCAAGGCCGGTCCCCGCGACTGTGACAGGCGTACGCTACAACAGCTTGTTCTGAACGTGTACGTAAAACCCTTTGGACTTGGACTTGGACTTGGAAGTAGCCCATTTAACTGCAGTGGAAGTTTCGTTCGTTCGGAAGGAAGGAAGGAGATGTTTTATTTAACTATGCACTCAACACCTATTATTTACTACAGTTATATGGCGTCGAACGTAGTTATGGACCACACAGATGTGAGAGAGGAAACCCGTTGTCGCCACTTCATGGACTTTTGGATTAACAGCAAGGTATATTTTATATAAATCATCCCGCAGTTAGGGTAGTACATACCATAGCCTTTGTTAAACCAGTTATGGGGCACTGGCTGAAATGAAAAGTGAGCCCACCGACGGGAATCGATCCTAGACCGATTGCGTATCAAGCGAGCTACGTTCGCCCCCGTCTCGTCAATGAAGCATATTGTTGATATAGCATTAATATTCCTTTCTTGGACTAGTTCTGTCCGCGGGCAGCATAGCCCAGTGGTACAGTGCCCGCCTGATGCGTGGTCGGTCTAGGATCGATCCCCGTTAGCTAACCACTGGGTTTTTCTCGACATAACCATATGTCCGACGCCGATATAACCGTAATTGTAATGTGTTGAGTGCGTTGTTAAAAAAAAAAAAAAAAAAAAAAAAAATGTGTATCATTATCTATGACAACTTAAAAGTGAAGAGGTGGGATAGGTCATAGGTTTGATCACCCTTGTTAGACCCATCCGCTTTATTCCATCCCAATCGGTGCTCCACAACTGGTATATTAAATCAGAATGATAAAACCATTAACATTAAACATCGTATCTGCACAAGGAAGAGTCAAAAGGACGATTTTACAAGGCCGTTATTTCTCCCGTCAATCACTGTCTGACTTCATATCTATATGTGAGGACTGCCATTACCCAGGGTGATATGTACGCTGCCGGGTAAATTGCCACTCCTAGGATGAAACACCCTTCCTTCACAGTTAATAGCATTACTACGTCCCATTTCCACATTATTGCTATTACCCAGGACAATACATTCTTTCTTCTCTGGCTTTAGGACTGCTATTACTATAACTGATTTGACCTCAACCTACAACATAAGACGGAGGAAGTAGTAAGTGACAAAGTCTTTG
>JAECMU010004443.1:0-15144 GCA_016106625.1 Dracogyra subfuscus | reverse complement strand
TTCTTTTCACTGGAATGCTGGATCCCTCTATACATGTATCATCTCTTCTTGTGAAGTAATGTTGAACACAAGATCTGCTATTTCAACATCTTCACTCACTTCATTCCTTCGATGGTTTCTACATAAACAAACAACAAAATATTAATCTAGTAGACACTAACAACATAGGCGTACAGGGTCCCATTTTCTAAGGAGGGGGGGGGTCGAGGCTAGTTTTTGCTCAAAGTTTTAAAAATACCAGAATCTGCATAACATTTATTTATATTAGCATTACTACCAAACAGCTATATATGTGTCCTCTCTACAAATCTCAGGTTGTCTACCATAAGTGTGTGAGACAAGGGTGCACAATGCAAAACTTCAAATTTTGGCAAAAATCATAGATATTCGGGCAAAATTTGCTAACCTGAGATATTTTCACCATGTACATGTATTCCCAGCATTTTACCCTCAAAATTATTTGTAATCCATGTAAAAATGTCTAGTCGGTTTGTTTGCCAACATATTTTTTTGTTATATCATTTCATTCCCAATCCTTGTTAAACATAATTATTTTAAAGTTTTTATTGTTTACTACTTTATTAAATGAAGCCTTGTAAAGGTAACCAATATGTTTACACAGGATTTATTGCTGAAAAGTCTTAATTTTGTGATTTGCATTGCTTTCAGACAGAAATGAGTATTATAAACTAAGTTTACAAAAACTGTAAACCATCGAAGTTGACTGAACTTAAAAAGAAAATCAATGAAGGAAAGACTTAGCACATAAAACATTGGAGGTGATATATTTTTTATTGTATATGTATTAAAGGCTCAGACCCTAGTTTCAACCTGTAAAAAGTGACATGTATTTGGATAAAGTTAGAAGAGAGTGAAACAGTACTGTAAAGTTGAAACAGTGAAATACCTTTAAAAATAAGACTACAACTCAACTACATGACTGTTACTTCTCAGATGCACATGTGGTATTGGAAAAACCAGGATGACCAAAAACATTTTGGTTTATGGAAGTTGATAATCTAAACAATGAAAGATTTGCTGGGGTGTAATTAAATATCCTGACATTCATACATTTGAAGCATTCAGGTTTACATTTCAGTTACCAGTGGTAAATCCATGATAACATACCTTAGAAATAAAATCACATGTTTATTTCCTCATTGTTGTATAAATAAGATAATATTCCACTCACTGCATTCTATCAAGTTGTGGTTCTGTGTGCATTTCAACTTCCAGCTGTGGTAATATCTCCTCCCCCACTTCTCAAAATGCACTAAAAGCTTATTTTTTCAATTGCACACAGATATATTGGATTGGGGGGGGGGGTGTATTATTTGTTGTTTTTTGTTTTTAAATCCATCTTTCTATGTCTGTCAAATTATATACATGGAGGCTGGGAGTGAATCTACAGTAGGTACACTTATGAACGTTTTTTATTGTCTCAATTTATTTTCTTATTGAAAGCCAGATTACCTATAGGTAAGTTAAATGCATAAATTTAATGATTTAATTTACATTTATATAAAATAGTTTCAAATATGTATTCAAACTATTACATATTTACTATTATGTACAAATATTCATTATAAAAGGCAGCTAAAACAGAAAAAAAAAGTAAAAACATTTGTACCAAAAAACACCAAAATAAATTGAAATATTAATGAAAGAAACATTTTCAGTCATTGATAATCAGAAAAACTGTTGTATAATAGAATGTTTCTTTTATAAATGTCCATATTTTACTAGTGAGCACGTTGTATAATTTAAAAAAAAGAAAAAAATCATTGGGGCGATAAGAAATTGGTACGAAATTGTTAATGACAATTACACCAGTATGTAGTGCTTTATAGTAACATTTTATATTTTAAAACCTCAATTGTGTGACGGTGACCGCTTTTATATATGCGTGACATAGTGCGTTTAAGTATTACAAAGTGACGAGTAAGAAAATATTTGATGATAAGGATTTTTTGGAGGGTTTTGTAGTTTGTTTTTTCTTTTTCTTTTTTTAATGTTCAAACTTGACAGACATTTCTGTTAGTCATATTTCACTTCTGTCTTCTTTTTTCCACATTTCCAGTGATTTGGTTTTCATTTGTATCAGATTAAAATTTGTATTAAGATTTCAAAGAGTTGTCTCCACTTTGCCTATGGCAGTCGGGGAATTTAGTGTTATAGTTACTGCAAACTGCCGGGTGTTGTTTGGTATTCAGTTGTTGTTACACTGATTTTCAGCTGCATTACAAATGATTATTTTAAACATCACTGTAAACAGCAAACATTTGCTTGAACCTTGATTTTCTTGGTTTAAAAGTTTGTTTTTTAAATTGTTAAGATAGGAAATTTCTATTGTTTCCTAATGTGTTTCTTTTCTTATTTTGTTTCTTTTTTAAAAACAATTAATATATCTAGAACACACCTTGTTTTCTGATGCCAAAAAAAACGTGTTATGTGATTGATATAAGTTTGCTATAAAAGCTGAACAGTTCATAAAGCTTTAGTTTATCAAAGTTAGAGACTTGTCTGCACATGGACAATCTTCATCTCTGAATTTAAGAATTTTTATTTTTACATATCATCATAGACATTAACTTAATTAACAAATTATTTGAAACATGGTCATAAAATGTTGTTTTAGCAGGCTAACTTATAGCGCACAACATTTTCTTGAAAACAAACTATATGTTATGTTTTTAATTAAATATTAATTAAAGTTAGTATCTAACTTGATCAACTTAACCTCTGTACTGTATACTAGTGTTTAATTGTTGTAAGTAACCAGTTAGTTCTGTTTTTATTCTCTAACTCACCAGATGTCAAGAGGTAGTAATGCCACATTCTTAATGGAGGCAGTATAATTATGTTTTAAAATGTTTAATAAGACGTCATCAACACTGTTTAATCAGTACAATGTGTTGGATATAATGATGACAAAAGATGAAGGTTGACAGAGAAGAAACCTGACCGATATCATTCATAGATCACAGATTCTAATTTAAGTCTTGTGTTAGTCGGGTGGGCCATTGTTTAATTCTTTGGATCATAAATGTAGTGGTTGATAATTTCAACAATTGTCACCACTTAGACGTGTCTAAGATTTTAAAAAATGTATATATATACACTCATCTCTGTCAGGTCATATTATAGCATGGTTTTATCTGTACTGTTTGTTTCCGGAGCACTTCTTCTTTATGAAGTTGTATAGCATCATTAAGTCTTTCAGTCAAGTACAATTTGGGATGACAGTGTGTTGCATACATAACTCGGTCACTGCGACCTACATTTCATCTATTACTGCACATTAAAGGAAATCCTTGTTCAGGCCCCATCTTCAAGTCATATCGGGTTATCAAACCCTCACACATCATAACTAGGTCACTGCTACCTACTTTTGACAGCTGTATTATATACTTCACTGGTCCACCTTGGGTTTTTTTTTGGATTTTGTTCTATGGTTTTTTTTTTTTTTTTTTTTTTTTTACTGTATAAAAGCTTTTATTAAATATGTCTCATTTTATTCATATGTTTTTATTTTTATTTTTTTTTCATTCAAAAGCTTTATTCAAATCAGGTGCAAACAGGGACTTATGGCAGCCCTACGCCTCACAAGAAACTCCGGAACGAACCGGATATGTATAAATATGTACAATATATATTACTAATTAATTAACATATATAAACTTTTTTAGTTTTACAAACACATTTAAATTTTAACTGTTTTTAAATATATAATAATAATTTTCAATATTTTCCACTATTTTATATTATTATTTTCATCGTATACTTTTCCTTATTTCATTCTATTTGTAACATTCATTCTTCTTTCTATCCAAAAAATTAAAATATATTTATTATAATTACATTTAACTTTTTATACTATATTATTAAATACTAATCATCTTTCTTTCTTTTACAGGTCAAATTTCTGAAGCTAGCTACAGGTGAGTATTACCCTATATAATATTATTATACCATCTGTCATTTTAGTAAACATTTTCCTTTCTTTTCTAGCATCAAGTCATGATAAAGAACAGAAATAAAAAACGGTTAGTATTGTCATATATACATAATATTGAATTTAATGTAATATTACATTATATTTATCCTTCTTTCTATTTATCTACCTTTCTTTTCAATCAAATTTTAATAACTATTATTATATTACAAATAATTAATATATATCTAATAATACTTCTTTTATCTACTTTCCTTATATATTCATCCTTCTTTCTATTTATATATATTCCAAAATTTCCTACAAATGGATAATTTTGTTACATATTAAATTTCTTGTCTAATTATACAAAACTTTTACTTACTTTTTAGCTACAAGAGAAACACACTAAGGCATGGTTTTTGAACGAGCTGGTAAGTTTGTCCTGCTATTTCTTTACATACGTGAAATGATCTGGTAAGTATGTCCTTTTTGCTTGATCAAAGTTTGTGCTGGCTTGTCTACCTAAATCACTGTCAGTGCTGCTATCAGTAAAACTGTCACTACTTGTTGCTCGTTGTTTGGACGTTGTCTTTGCTGTTGTCTTTGCGCTGGGTTTTTCTGTTGTCTTTGTCGTTGGTGCTCTTGTCTTTGTAGGTGTTGTTGTTTTCATCAGTGTCTGCGCTGGTATCTTTGTCTTTGCTGCTATCGTTGTTGTTGTTGTTGTCTTTGCCCTAGATGCACTTGTCTTTACTGCTGTTGTTACGTTGTTGTCACATTTTGCTGTCGTTTTGTTGTTGACATCAGTGATTACTGTCTCTTTATTTTGCTGTCCTGGATAATTTAAACAATTAGAAAGTCCTGGCCCATAAATTCTGCATTGTGTGGGATATTTTTGTATTCTGCTTCCTAACACAAAATGTTGACATTTCTAATGTTAGTTTTAATGTTCCCAATTTTTTTAAAAGACGTGGAAATCACAATACCACATTTATTGTCGAAAAAGAAATCCTGTAGGAAATCGTCTTCAATCCATGTTGGTAGCCAGTGGACACGACCTTCCACCACTTTGTCCCCAGCGTTGACAACTCTGAACAAAGTAGGCCCAATCTGGAGTCCTTTCGTTGTCATATTAGTAAATCTGTCCTTCGTTTCACAATCTATGAATTCCACAATCCAGTCACAGTAATCCTTCATTTGGCTGATAGATTCTATGTCGCTCTCCGATACACAATTCAACATGGCGTCGCGCACACTGCTCCACTGCGGCGGCAGCACGGGCAGCAATCGGACGCATCGATCTCGGATATCTTCATTGATGTACGGCTCTGGCATCTTCGGCATCTCTCGGTATTCCTCGAATTTCTCCGTAATTTTATGCACGAGAGTATCCAAACAAATCCAAACGAAACCAGTTTAAAACAATTCACTTACATCAGAGTCCTTTCTTCAATCTCAAGCAGCGAAATCTGTCTCGTCTCCTGTGAAGAGAAACCAGAGTTTATTCATATGTTAAAGTATGAAAAAAAATCTATATTTGTAATTTCAAAATTTAGCTTTTGATAATTTATAATAGTTTTTTATTATTACTGCTTTATTTAATTTGGTATTTTAAGTTGTAGACACATCACAAGGGCTTTGTGGATTTTATACTCTCTGTATGCCTTGTGCATAGGCTATAAAAATCCATAAACCCCTCATGAACTAGTAAGCGATAATTATTAATAATAACAATAACAACAAACTGTAAGAACTACTAACTGTCATTCATATAATGAAAACCTGACCACGTAGAAACGACAGTCACTTTTCACACTTCGTGGCTTCGTACACAATAAATCTAGGATATCTTACCGTAATTTCACTTGAAAGACATATTTCCTAACAGGTACTATTTTTTAATCACACATTCAGGTGCATTAGTAATGTTCAAACAAAGAATTTTCAGTAGCAATTTTGCATTGAAATTTTTCCAGCATTCTTAAAATGGAATTGTTGTGTACCCACTTATGGTTATTTATTGTAGGGAGATGCAAAGTGACATCATTGGAATACTAACATCATTCAAATTCAAAATTAGCTATATTATTGCAATGCTTTGCCACATTAAAATAAGATTTTATTTACATGGGTAACAGACAAATTTCTGCATGGCACATCTGATGTTACAGGTGGGGTATAAGAGATTTGACTCTGCCATGCAGTATATAATGGTTTTGTCCAAGGCTAAATAAGCAATGAAGTTCCAGTATTTTACGTGAAGGTGAAATAATATTATTTTAAAATTTTATTTCAGCAGTGAAATCAAATTGAAAATGTTGCAGTGGCTCAACAGAGTGACTGTGTGTGACAAGCTGTGATAATGTGTGACAAGTTATGTGACATGAAAGAAGACTTGATTCAGACAGTGGTAGTTTTCAACACAACCGGACTACAACTCTGAAGCATGATCATGATCAGGTATGTAGAGTGAACACAGAAGAAGACAATGCTACTTTATTTACATATTGCCAGACACCCAGTAGTACAAAGTGACAAACATTTCTACTTGGTATATGTTACTTTTATTTCTACTACATTTCAAATGATTTATTAAAAATTAAAATATCAAAGAGTTGTCTCCACTTTGCATGTAGCTGTGAATGAACAAAGCCTGGGTTACATGCATTATTTTTAGCTACATTACAAATAATACTTAATGCCCTGTATCTGAGCAATTGGCATCACTGTTCCTGGCGACATAAATAGTTGTATAACTCACTACCAAATAAACAGAACCATCTATTACTAACGCTTATTTAAATTTAATTATTTTGATAATGAGTTTAGGGAGGGGAGGGCAAAAGCGAAAACGGGACAATGATGCTGAATCACACTTGACAAAAGATCAAAATTTACGACACCACAAAGAACAAGTGTTTGTTTTATTTTACTGTTATACTCATAAATGTGTAATGTTACAAAAATTATATAAAAATCCAGTTATAATTGATCAGTAATTTGGGCTAGTGCTTTATCTTGGTGGGCTAGTGGTTTTCACAAACTCACTAGCCCTGTGGCTAGTGACTTTTCAAAATATTTGTTATACTCTTAACACTTGGCTGGTAATTGACACAGAGGTTGGAACTGACACATTCCGTCAAAAATAGCAATCTGAATAAATGACACTAAGTATTGTACAGATTCTATGATGTAAAGCACACACTCATATATATACAGTGGGTTCCGTGTAATTGCATAGTCTCTGTCATAGTCAATTACCCGATCTAGTCATTTAAGCAAAAGGCTGTAACTGGTTTCCTCAGTTGATATTGCACATTATGACAATCTCGTAAAATAGCCCGGTCATGCATGTATACACTGGCTACACCACTTCGTTCCGTTTAATACTAAACTGGTATCCGTTGCACCGGAACAAAGTAGTGTAAACAGTGTACATTTGACCGGGCTATTTTGCAAGATTACGCTCTGCATAAAAGGTATATTGTCATGGACCAGTGACATATTTAATGACCTAACAGAGTATTACCTGAATAAAAAGTTATTTGATTTGCCCCTAAATAAATAATATGTTTCCTGTATGACTGTTTAGTTTTTCCTTCATACATTTGTTACGAAAAACGATGGATCGGGAGTAAATTCTCACCAGTAATATTCAAACATAGAAGACCCAACTAAACCATAAATATACTTTCCCTTCTTGGTGATATAAAATTCAGTCGCCAAAATAGACAACTGTTACACAAGAACTTTTCTGTTTCTGTTAAAATAAAAAATATAGAAAATAAAATATAATATAATGTCCCATTCAAGTTAATGACAAAAAATAAATAACGAAAACAACTGATTTTAAATGATTTAATATAGCACTAATAACTTCAGACACATGGTTAAACATAAATAAAACATTTTCTTTGCATTTAGCCAATTCATTAATATTAAATTAAAACAAACAGTAAATATAACTAAATTATAATGTCACATCTGTAATGTTCACTTTTGTGTAGTTCTTAAATCACGGAATCCAGTTAATGTGTTCTGTGATTTTGGTCTGGCGATGGTTAGTAGTGGCACTCCTTGCTTCACCCGCTGTCACTGGTAAAACAAACTCGTTGTCAGTGTCGTCACTAGCCGTTTCCTGTTGTGCAGGACGAAACTTGCTGCATATTTCCTCATCTGTCGATGTAGTGTAGCATTCAAGCTGCTCATCTTTGAGGGGTAATCTCTTTGTGTTCGTCACTTGTTGTCGTCTCGGGTGTGGTGAATACCCCTTTCCTGTAAGTTTCTGATCGTAGTTTCTGTCACCGCTTTCCAGGATCTTGCCAGTAGGTGTATGGTGTCAAGAATCGTCAGTTTTTTTACAAGTTGATTGGCTGTTATATCGATGTCTCAGTCGATGTCGTCGATGATTTTCTTTACTACATGCCGTCTGTAGTGGCCCTTCAAATTTCGGATTATTCCCTGATACCGATGTTGTTCTAGGTGGCAGAAAAACCAATTCAACATTGTCCAGTCTGTCGGCGCTGTCAGCTGGGTGGGCAGCACAGTTGTCTACTAACAGCAACACCTTTCTCTGCTGAGCTGCCATATCCCTGTTGAATCCTTTCATCCATTCTCTCCAAATCTCTCCAGTCATCCATGCACTAGCGTTGTTTCTGTACAAGCGGGCAGCATAGCCCAGTGGTACAGTGCCCGCCTGATGCGCGGTCGGTCTAGGATCGATCCCCGTCAGCTAACCACTGGGTTTTTTTCTCGACATAACCATATGTCCGACGCCGATATAACTGTAATTGTAATGTGTTGAGTGCGTCTATAAAAAAAAAAAAAAAATGTTTCTGTACACTACAGGTAAACTTTTCACTCCCCTAGAACACCTTGGGTCCTTGCTTTTTCCAATTACAAGTAATTTCCGTTTATCATTTCCCGACATGTTGCATGCCACTATCACTGTAACTCTCCATTTACTTTTTACTACTGCTGACCGGTTCAGATTTTTTTTTTAATGTTCGATCTGGTAAAGCTCTGTAAAGCCGGTTTCATTGGCGTTATAGATGTCATCAGGTGTTTATTTCAGCAGTAATCCGGGTAACACAGTTGTTATCCAGTTGTCAGCAGCATTGATGTTGGCATCTTTCTTTTCACCATGTAACTTCTTGTACACTATATTGTTTCTTTTCTTCCATCTTGACAACCACCCTGTGGTTGGATTGAAATCTTTTTTATCAAGATGTTTAGCGAGATCTTTGGCTTTCTCTGCTAAGATAGGCCTAGACAGTGGGATATCTTTTATTCAAGCGTGTTCAAACCACTCTGTTAGGAACCCTAACCCTCGACGTCAGCTGCCTTTCAGGATTTTTGTCGTTTTCTCGCTGGATTGGCATTGGACTCGAACATTGATCTGATGTCCTCTCGTTTGTCGGAAATTCTGCAAATTTGGGACTGGGAACAACCCAATTTCTTCGCAACTTCTGTCTGGGAAATCTTTTGGTCCAAAAGTTTAACTGCCTCATATTTGTCTCCTAGTGAAAGATCGCATCTCTTGCGTTTCATAGCCATTTCTCCGATTGAATAATTCTGCATTCCATGTGGCCGTACTTGACATAAGCTACAAAGAGGCCCTTGTGAAAATGAGTTGTTTTACTAATTAGGCCCTAATCAGTTGATTGCTCATTAATACCCTTAGTAATTTTCAAAGAAACAACTATTTTTCTTTTGTCACTTTATTTTTTTAAAAGTATACTTGCAATACAAAGTTACCAGTCCAGCTCTTTGATCGTCGTCAGCTCAGTCGCTAAATAAACCTCTTCTCTAGTAATCTTTTAATGATTTTAACAACCAGCGGTAAACATTAATTGATCTCACATTCACAGCTACTCGCAACAAACTTCAAGACAATTATTTTATTTGACGATAATCCCTTTATTATGTATCTATTAGCTAAAATAAACAACAATAAAAACAGTTATCCCACACAAGATAATTTGTGAATGAACTAAACAATTAACCAGCATGTACCACTCTAAGTTTTATCAACTACTATGTACAGTCTGTAATACAAACTTATGATATCCGGTGGTGTCATGTGACACAACAAAGATGGACGACTTCACATGTGTTTAATGGATTAGCAGTTGTTGATTACAGCTCTTACGTAATGTATTTTAAACTACAATTTGTTTTGACATGAAATAAAGCCATGTTTAATTTATTTTATTGAATTATACTCATTTTAAATAGCTTTTCTGCTATTTTAGTTTGCAATTACACACATTTTGATAAGAGACTCTATTCAATTAAAGGGACATTCCTGAGTTTGCTGCAGTATTTTAAGATTTTATGGACTAATAAAATATTTCTACGATTAAACTTACATATTAAATATCTGTTCTTGTTTAGAATATTAGTGGCTCTATATTAAACGTGCTTCTGATTGTTCTAATATTTGTACTAGGTTGATTTTCATTTTATTTCCGAAAAACATATATTTTCGTACATACGAAATCCAGAAGACGAAATCCAGTTTGGGCTTCTTAAAAATATTAATGACAACCAGAAACTCATTGAATATACAGACATTGATATTCAAAAAAAGAACATACATTTAATATGAAAGTTTAATCGTAGAAATATTTTATTAGTCGTTAACATCTTACAATGCAACAAACTCGGGAATGTCCCTTTAAATGGTACGTCTTACATACAAACTATAGGAAATGGTTTGGTGTTTCAACAAATATTACAATTAGGCGATATATTCAATTATTACATAATGAAAATATATCTGTATTGTTATTGGTCAAAAACCAGTCACAAGACCGTCCGTAAATAGTGATATTGCCCTGAGACGGTCTTACCAGTCCATCAAAAGTGATATTGCCCTGGGAAATTTAACCAATGAAAATAAAGATGAGACAAAATTCTATCCAATTAATGAGTAGGTAACGTAATGCAACTGCTAATAATTCTAATGTAAACAAGCACAAACTTGTCACAAATCGCTTTGCTGTCCTTCAATAAAAAGACAGCATCTTTAATCATACTGAGTTTAATTCCGCAAACACGACAAAAACAAGGTCAGTAATCGTCATATTGTGTATGGAATATATCGCAGATTTAAAACGTACATGATACATCAAAATGCAGTTGGAATCGGCACTCTCAGGATTTTATGTTACAAATAAAAAATGCATTTGAGGGTAATCAGTAACAGGCCATCGGATTTCACGGTAACAATCATTACCGGTAGCGTGTCGGTAGCGTGTCGGCAAAAGCACGGAACCGAAATTTCGTTTCCCATGATTATTATGTTGATTAAAAATATATATATATATATATATTATACAAATAATAATGTTTCTCATATAAAACTACTGGAGATAGTTTTAAACACATTCGTATTTTGTGTCGAACATATTAAGTTTGAAAACGTGTGTCTTTCCATTGGTAGCTTTGGCGGACTCAACTTTTTCAGCCCTGCATGTATCTTGCGTTCAGCAATCGCCTTGAGTCGGTGTATTTCGGTGATGATGCAAATGTTGAAATGGCCAGTTAAGGAATGTGTGATTATTAACATATATAATAATTGACAATGACGAATCTCTACATTTAGTTTATTCAAGGACTGACACAAAGCCTCAGAACAGTCAGTTGGCTGGATTGGAATTTTCATTTCATGTAAAATAAACAATTTGATAAAAAAAAAACAGTCACTGAGTCAGTTGGCAGGATTGGAACCTTTATTTGTTTTCATTTAAAATAATAAGTCAGTTGGCAAGATTCGAACATATTACTCAACCTGCATATCATTTTGACAGTCCACTGCATTATGGTATAAGAAATGGCTTCCCATAACTTGTTTTCATGGAACCTAAAAACAGCTTCCGATGGGTTCCCATGATCTCAGGACACGTGACACGGAACCCAAAAAGTGTTTCCCATGAAATTTGAAATCCTCTGGCTTGCGGTAACTGTTCATTATAAATGTATGTTCATATTTATCACATTTTGTGTTTTATTTTGCTATTAATATGATTTAGGCACTCTTGCTAATTATAATGTCTTGAATGTTTTTTGTTTTTGTTTGTGTTGGCAATGTTTCAACTGTTTATTTCCGCATTCCTCTGCGTGTCATACATCGTCATAGGATTTGTGACGTCACTAACTCCCATCAGTTTTAACGCATTGCGGGAAGTGATAAGCGTTGGCGTTGTACGAGTCTTATGGATGACATTATGTAATAAAACAATTATTGACCGCATTTCGGGCAATATCATGTTTTATGGACCGAATAAATTGATATTGACCGAGGCCGACAGCTGAGGTCAATATCAATTTCTTCAGTCCATAAAACATGATATTGCCCTCATTGACGGTCAATAATTGATAATTACCCGACATGCAATTCGGTGGCCACAATATGTCGGATATAATGGTGACACGATGTAGGTTGACAGAGAAGAAACCAGACATATCCGTAACGGATCACAGATTGCTAATAACAAGTCTCGTATTAGTTGGGTTGTTCATTCTTTGAAGTATATATTAAATATCTCTAATGTTATACATATTTAAAGTCTGAATAAACATTTGTTAAATATTTGTCATTTCAATATTTAACTTTTGATAATTTCAAAGAGTTGTCTTCACTTAGACTGTAACTAGATTTTTCTTTATCTTTTTTATTTTTATACCTTTTATTTTTATTTCTGGTTTTTGTTTGTTTGTTTTTAATTATTTTTAATTTTATTTTAGTAGTTGATCAGAATGAAAATATTACATGAATGAAACAACTCTGGATGACCAGCTTTAGGACAAAGGAAGACTTGATCCAGACATCGGTGGTTTTTAACACAACCAGACTACAACTCTGAATCATGATCAAGTATGTAGATTGAACACATAAAAACACAATGTTATTTTATTTGGTGGATTTCACTGGACTAGTTTTCATATTGCTGTATCTACAAACACTGTGACCTAATAGCACTGGAAGTTCTTACTCCAAACTTATCAACTGTCAGACATTAAGTATTACAAAGTGACGAGAAAGAAAATATTTTTGATGATAAGGATGTTTTGTGGGGTTTGTTGTTTGTTTTTTCTTCTTCAATCTATTCTGTTTAAACTTGACAGACATTTCTGTTAGTCATATTTCACTTCTGTCTTCTTTTTTTCCACATTTCCAGTGATTTGGTTTTCATTTGTATCAGATTAAAAATTTGTATTAAGATTTCAAAGAGTTGTCTCCACTTTGCCTATGGCAGTCGGGAAACGTTGGGTTACTGCAAACTGCCGGGTGTTGTTTGCTATTCTCTTATTGTTACACTGATTTTCACCTGCATTACAAATGATTATTTTAAATACCACTGTAAACAGCAAACATTTGCTTGAACCTTGATTTTCTTGGTTTAAGAATCTGATTTTTATTTTATTTTAATTGTTAAGATACGAAATTTCTATTGTTTCCTAATGTGTTTCTTTTTTCATTAAAAAAAAAAAAAAATTCTTCTTTTTTAAAAACAATTGTAAACTGACTGACTTAATTAACATATTATTTGAAACATGGTCATAAAATGTTGTTTTAGCAGGCTAACTGATAGTGCACAACATTTTCTTGAAAACAAACTATAAGTTACGTATTTAATTAAATAGTAGTTAAAGTTAGTGTGTGACTTGATCAGCTTAACTTCTGTACTGTATACTAGTGTTGAATTGTCGTAAGCAACCAGTTAGTTCTGTTTTTATTCTCCAACTCACTAGATGCAACATTCTTAATGGATGCAGTATAATTATGTTTTAAAATGTTTAATAAGACATGACAACACTGTTTAATCAGTAGGAACAATGTGTTGGATATAATGATGACAAAAGATGTAGATTGACAGAGAAGAAACCTGACCGATATCAGTCATGGATCAGATTCTAATTTGTCTTGAGCTAGTCAGGTTCATCATTGTTTGATTCTGTGTATCATAAATTTAGTGTTTTATAATTTCAACACTGTGTCTAGATTTTAAAAAACAAATGTATATATATATATATATATTTACTCAATCTCTGTCAGGTCATATTATAGCATGTTTGTTTCTGTACTGTTTGTTTTCGGGGCATATCTTCTTTATCAAGATGTATAGCATCATGTCATTCAAGTACAATTTGGGATGACAGTTTGTTGTGTACCATAACTCGGTCACCACAACCTACTTTTCATCCATTACTGCACATTAAAGGAAATCCTTGTTCAGGTCCCATCTTCCTTTTCAAGTCATATCGGGTTGTCAAACCCTCGCATATCATAACTAGGTCACTGCAACCTACTTTTGACAGATGTATCACTGGTCCTCTTGTTTTTTTTTTCATGGTTTGGTTTTATGGTTTTATGGTTTTTATTTTATATTTATTTGTTTATATTTATTTTTATTTTGGCAGTTTCATTATATTACTGGCCAAATGGAGTAGCAATGTCTGTTTTGTATTTATTTTTATTTTACTGTATAAACGTTTTTATTAAATATCTCTTTCATTTTATTTATATTTTAAAGTATGAAAACAAATCTAGATTTGTAATTTCAAACTTTTGCTGTTGATAATTTATAATATTGTAAAATACTTTATTTTCGCGGAAATTAAACCAAACAGATTGTGACCAATTAATTGTTGTAGATGACCCGGTCTGTTTTTCCAGCGTAGATGACTTGGGGTGGTAACATGTCTCCACTTTTGGTGATCGCCAACAAAACCGTGATCTGTCATTTGTCGTCAATACCCGATATTGTCACCTGTTTAGCGCCTCTCTCTTCCATGGTCCAATCACCCCCAGGAATGAGTGATACTCCACTGTCTCCAGTCTGGTCCCAGTTAATTACCAACTTGTCTGGAATTTGAATGTTTGCTTACTGTATCGCTCACCCGTTTAAGAAAGACCTTTATTTCTTCACCACGCTTTCGCGTTTTAAGAGTATCCTTGTCAACTGACGTATTTTCGCATGGATTTGGCAAACCGGGCGTTTTGGGTTTCGGAGAAATAAAGACATTGTGGATGAATTACAATACAATACTGAATTTCAAAGATTAACACCACGTTATATAATATAATGCTTACAAGCGGCCATCTACCCAATTTCAGTTATAACACTAATCATTTGATTTGGTAGAATGCCGACACGATCAATTGGTCGTCTTTATTTGTAGAACTTTTATTTGATAAACTA
>JAECMU010004441.1:0-13514 GCA_016106625.1 Dracogyra subfuscus | reverse complement strand
GTCGAGAAAAAAAACCCAGTGGTCAGCTGACGGGGATCGATCCTAGACCGACCGCGCATCAGGCGGGCACTGTACCACTGGGCCACGCTGCCCGCTGAGAAGGGTTTGTGCGAGGGTGTGTGTCCCCCACGTAAGGACGGAAATGTGCGCCTTTTTGCCCTACTCCATTTAAATACAGATACGAATCTGGCATGTGCACACACACCCACCTCTCGAGATTGTCCATCCATACATGTGCCTGTGATGTAGATGAACATTTGCTACAAGGCTGATTCATGCTCTTTAGATATATTTTGAGTATCACACCTTCTTTTCTAACATCTGTTCTAATATCCTGAACCTGAACCAAACCATCAAAGAAGAACTGTATTTATTATAAGGGCCAAACTCGCCAGTTCCCTGCTAGACACCAAGTATTATCCAGTGGTCCGACGTGAGTTCGAATCTACTCTGGAGCATCATCATGTTGCTAGGAGGAAGCTTTGCACTAGCAGAAGCTTGTCAGGTATAATATATAAAGCATTTGTCCCGAGTATTTTTTAATATGGAAAATATCAACCGAGTCTATGTTAATTAGTATTAAATTTGTTTGAGGCTCTGCCGAGACAAATAGCGATTAACTAGACAAGTTGATATTTTACACATTAAAAAAACCCCACGAGTAGCATATTCTGTTTATCCTATAATACTTCTAAAACAACATTTTAATTACATTTTTAGTCCCCGCCATCGGTAATATGACGTCATCACGTTTAGACAAATTCATTTTACGTCACGCATTTTAATTAATCTTTGAAAACGTTACGCTCTGGTACACAGGTCTTTTTGGCTTGTAAGCAAATAACCCATCCACAGCAACACATTACCTAGAGACCTTGAAAATTTGCATTCCATTATTATCCGTGTTAATACACTAAAATTATTACATGGGTTTATGACATGGACATCGTGGGTAAGTTATAAGATAAATAACAGTAATAAATTTTCATGAAATAAACCCATGGTATACACTAGTCCGATTAGGATTTATATTAAACTTTAAAGGGACAGGCCCTAGTTTATAAAAATGATAAGCATATATATATATTTTTTTTATATTAGAGCCGTTTATAATCACTGAAATCAAACTTTACTTATATTTTATTGTTTAGATTTTCCATTTCCGTTCAACCGAAGGTTTTCTGGGCCCATATTTTTGAAGCTCTCTTAGCGCTACGAAATCGTAAAAACATCGTAGGGTGTGACGTCACTACAGCACACGCAATAGTGACTTCATAGCTTACGATAATTTTACGATTTCGTAGACTAAGATTGCTTAAAAAATATGGGCCATGGTCATCTTTGTGTTTCTAATACCACAAAATGCATTTTTTATATTTTTAAAAACGCAAGTGCGTTTGAGAAGTAAACGGAGTCGAGTTTTTAGTCTATTTTTAATGATATTTCAGTTTCAACTTCACAGACTCTTGTTTCACTCTCTTGCAACGTTATCAAAATGTGTTACAGGTGTGTAACTTTACCAATTTTGTGTCTATTTTTACTGCTTGAAACTAGAGTATGCGCCTTTAAGACATATCAGTGTATAAGGTGGTAGAATATGACATATTATTGGAGGATGTTTGGCTGGGATTATTGGAATTACCCCATCTGCCTACACTAACTTTATATTACGCGTGCAGTCATCTACAATCAAGGATAAAACTCGGTGGTAAATGGCAATAGTAAAATGAAATAAACAATTTAATAAAAAAAATAAATAAAAAAAGTAATAATAATAATAATAATAATAATAATAACAACAATAATAATAATAACAAGGCTGCACGGCAGTCCTAACCCCATTGCAAATAGTCTCATCTAAAACAAAACACCATAAATATCTCAACAATTAATACTTTAATAGATTAGTGAATGACTTCTTTGTTGTAATTGTTTGCATGGCGTTATCAGATGTTTATTCTGCTTGAATTCTGTTTGAAAACATTGCCTCTTCAGCAGCTCTACAAATAGTGACGGCTTTTTCCAACGTTAAATCCTCTTCTTGAAACAAAAGAGTTCGGAAATGGTCCTCGCGCACCCCGTGAACAATCTGATCGAGCAGACGCGAATCTCGACAATCACCAAAATGACATCTGTTTATTTTGTGCACGAGATCTGCGTAGAAACCGTCGAATAGTTCGCCTTCTTTTTGAACCCTGGAACCAAACACATATCTCTCCAGCATCTCAGTTGTCTCTGAATTGTAATAGCCGCCAAGTTTGTCCATAATTATTTCACAGTTGTATTTGTCTTCTGGTCTTGTGAATGTGAATCTATTGTAAACTTCCCTCGCTTCAGGGCCGATCAAATCCAGCAGTTGTTTCGTCTGCTCCTTTGGCTGTCTGTCTTCGAGGCCAGTCTCCATCGCAAACCGCTTAAATCTAATACGAAACGTAAGAAAGTTTTCAGCCACGTTGCCGGTTGTATCCAGCCGTGGTGCGAGTTCAAAGTCACCCATGTTGCTCGCTCGAATGCGTTCCCTGCCTGTTGAAGGACGATGAAATGTAGGCCAGTGTAGTGGCTCTACGGACGCATTACACCTGCAGAAGGACGATTGTAGCGGCTGCCGGTTACGACTTCCGAATATACAAAGTCATATTTTGCAATAATAATAATAGAAAAATAGATATCACAATCTTCTTAGATACTCACTATTAACTGCAATAAAAGTCTAAATAGGTTTATGTTGGTATTTCATGTTGATAATATGCGTACAGTCCGAAGACGTAGACCTGTTTATAAACCACGGTTGCAATTCGGAATGGATGCATTCGATTTAAATGCGCCGCCACATGATCTGCATTTACAAGAACTATATTATTACAAGACATAATATTTATGTTTTTCTTATCAAATATAGATTTAATGGGGAACAGGATCACAAAATATTAGCACTACTACATACTCCACCCCACCCCTCATTAAAGGGACATTCCTAAGTTTGCTGTATTGTAAAATGTTTCCGACTAGTAGTAATAACATATTTCTACGATTAAACTTACATATTAAATACATTTTCTTGTTTAGAATATCAATCTCTGTATATTCAATGATTTCTTGTCGCCTTAATATTTGTCAGAACCCCAAACTGGATTTTGTCTTCAAATAATTTCGTACGTACGAAAAAAATATATTTTAGGAAATATATGAAATTTAACCTGGTACAAATATTTGAATGATCAGAAACACGTTTAATATACACCCACTAATATGTTATGCAGAAAAATATATTTGATATTTAATTACAATAACAAAAAAGTCTCTGTTAGTCGATAACATTTTAAACATTGCAAGAAACTCGGTAGTGTCCCTTTAAAGAAACAACCGAATTAACAAATATTCAGTAATGAAGAAAAAATATAATAATACAAACCAGTAACTATTGCATTTTTATATTTATATTAAAATACTTTTGGTTACATATTTTTATATTTATTTATTTATTTGCAAAAAAACTGCCCTGGGACTTTTGTTTACATATTTTTATATGTATTTGTTTATTTATTTATTTACTTGCAAAACAGCGCCCTAGGTAAATCGTTTTTATGAGGTAACAAATTTAGTATACGCGAATTTAATCGTGTAAACCTCTAAAAATTATGTTCTGGTCCTTACTAAAAACACATTTATATGCATCCCCAAACCCTTCCCCCAGAAAACAAAAACAAAACATCTCCCGTCCCACCCCCACCCCGCAAAAAAACAAAACACACACACACACACACACACACACACACACACACACACACACACACACACACACACACACAAAAAAAACACACACAAAAAACCCCCACACAAAAACAACCCACGCACACAAATAAACGAAAACACACAAAAACACAATAACATTTTGATGTACTGTAAATTATTATTATCACACTTTGTATTATGTAATGCAAAAATGCAAACTTGCATGACTACAACCTCCTATGCTATTCGGCAAATCCAGAAATGTGGGGGTGGAGGTGGGGGATACACAAAGTTTCTGGTGGAGGATCACAGAGGTCCTGTGGCCTGCCCCCGCCCGTTTGATGTGCCCCTTTTAATTACATTTTTTTTTTTTTAAAGTAGAACGTCCATTGTCCACAATATAAAACATATAACACTAACTTGCACCGAAAACGCGTCTATGAGCAAATGTATTTAAAAATTGTTAGGGTAGCATGCACTCTACTCCCCCCCCCCCCACCCCCAAAGATATCGCTTCCTGTGTTATACATTACATGTTTAAAGTTAATACAGGTCCGTAAGAACATACGAACTGTTGTGTTTTGGTCTCAGATCGATTGTAAAGTGTTTTGTTCTTATAATGTGTACAAATGACAAACTTGTAAATAATTTGTTTAGGATGATTTGTTTTTTCCTTTTCTTTCATTACATTTAAACATATACCGTGGGTTTGTCATATAATAGAAAAAAAGGAATTAATTTGGTAGGCCTACAGTTAAAGATACCAACTCTGGTTTTATCAACCTTAAAGGGACATACCCTAGTTTCAACCCATGAAAATGCACACTAAGTTTATTTAATCTACAGACCTGTAACACATTTGGATGAAGTTACAATCGAGTGAAATATGAGTTTCTGATTTTGAAATGGTGAAATACCCTCTAAATATAGATTAAAACCCGACTCCATAACTGTTACTTCTCAGACGCACGCGCATTTTTAAAAATATGAGAAATGCATTTTATGATATTAAAAATACCAGGATCACTAAAAACATTTCAAATGTAAGGAATTGGATAATATAAACGATAAAATCTAAGTAAAATATAATTTCAGTTATCAAAATGGCTTTAATACTAGAAAATATGCCTTAGTGTTTAAAAAATGTCCCTTTAATTGATGTAGTGTAGGAAATTACTCTTAAAATAGTATTTTACTCGTTTGTTCATGGACTACATTACATCTCGGTACATTTGCAGGCTTTTACCCAGGCTGTGGAATGCCCGAAACCTTAGTCGTATAGGGGCATGTTAGAAAGGTATTATCTCACCCATACTTTGTTACCTCAATCATTTGAACTTATGGCCACATGACCACATACATAGGACCTAACGCAAATCTGTATTTTCTAGTTCTGCTTAGGGTATACAATTATATCATGTTTACAACTTACCTTTGATTACAGGCTACTTATAATATTATAAATCACACAATATATCTGTTACGATTTTAGGTTGTCGTTTTTGTAAAACATACTGAATATTTAAAAAAAACCCTGACGATTGGTTAAGCAGGTATCTGTTATGATGTTAGGATGTGGATTTTGTGAATCACACTGACTATTAAAAACTGAGACTTCTTTGAATGTTAGCTAGTAGATTTTCAATCTGTGAAACATACTAAATATTTATTTTAAAAACACCCTGACAACTGGTTGAATATATAGGTCCTAGTACATCTGTTAGTGTTTTGTTTCTTTTTATCTTTAAATTGTTTTTCAGGATTGGGTATAGACCCTCTATTACTTGTCCCTATTGCTTTTGAACTGCGACCAAACTTAGGTTAGATTACTATTGTCCTGCATTATTTATGTTTACTTTCCCTTCCTACAAGGCATATATTCTGTTTATCAAGCCTGATTAAAAATGTCAAGTGTGAAATATATAAATATATACAGTTTGCACCTTGTTGTGTGATGTATGTAATCAAATGAATATGACTTGTTAAATTTTTAACTTGTTGTACACATGAAAACAAAAACTAAAGTAAACACTGAGTGTTCGTCTAAATTCTAGAAATACCGTTTAAATTAAACTATGCATGATGTGTTAGACATTACATATGTAACCAAAATCAAATTGTAAAGAAACAAATCCCATTTTATCGTACATTTAAAAATAATTGTTTTCCATTTCATAATTCCAGTTAATCATGACTATAATACAATTATGTTTAATCGTGGCTCAATTTAGGCAATCTAATAAATATGCAAAGGGTACTAAAACTACGTCAAAACGTTAACATTGGTATTATGCCAAATAAGATTGAGCACTGGGTGGCACTGTTCACACCCATGGGGTGCTGTTCAATTGACAATGTATCCGAAAAATATAAATTCTGATTCTAGCCAGTGATCCACAACTGTTGTAACAAAGATCGTGATATGTACTATCCTGTCTGTGGGATGGTACGTATAAAAATACCTTGCTGCTAATCGAAACGAGTAGCTCATAAAGTGCCGACAGCGGGTTTCTTCTCAATATCTGTGTGGTCCTTAACCACATGTTCGACACCATATAACCGTAAATAAAATGTGTTAGGTGCTTCTTTAAATAAACCATTTCCTACCACAAAATATTCAGAGACACAAGTACTATATGCATGCAAAGTTGCATGATTCTACCACCAAGTGCACAATCTTCGTTCTTATCCTCCTCACTATGCCGCGTATGACTGCATATAAATGATATCACAAATTGGTGTTACACAAAACAAAACGAAAAACAAAACAAAAACAAAACAAAACAGCAATAACAACTACAAAAAGCCAAACCAAAAACTATTTTTAAAAGCACCCCCCCCCCACACACACACACACAAACCACAACAACAACAAAATACAAAAACAATACCATTGTTGATGATCTGTTTTGAATGGCTAAACAATACAAATATATATTTGAGATTGTAGCTTTAAAAGCGACAGAAGATTATACCAGATGTTTGAATTATATATGTCATGGGTGAACCAGTTTCGGTGGGTATAAGCATTTGGTTCTAAAGCATATCAGTATTTATAAACAGACAGTTGTTATCCAAATAGCAACCTTGTTATTAGTATTTCTGTGAACATTAAACTAGCCATTATGTAGCAAAGTTTACCGCATGTGTGTCAAAAATTTTAGCATACATCAGCAGTAAATATTGTTAACTACGTAACCTGTTTCGGTGAGTGAAACGTTCAGTAGTATAGCTTCAAGCAAAACCTTTCCAACGCAAACGTTTTCAATGTTTTATCTTTCAATGTTTTATCTTGTTCAAATGTTTTAATGGGGTCCTCGAGAACTAATGTTAACAGATCATAGTTTAGGATAACGAATATAACAATTCTGATGTCTTGCAATCGTTTTATAAGTTGAGCAAATTAATGGTTATAATGGTAAAATTGTTTAGTTAAAATTACAAGGTGTATTCTGAGTTTTAATAAAGATATAAACATAGCCTATATCAAGAAATATATTTATGTTAAAACGTATAAGGACCGTATATTTTTGGCAAATATTTATATAGAGAGAGTTTTGCCAGCAGACGCAATGACAGCCATGTGACTTCAATAACTAGATAACAGTACAGTTGAGAACAGACAAAAATAGTTTTGAAACTTAAGTTTTCTTTCAAATGAGAGTCTTTGAAAATAATGGAAAAAAGGTATTAAGAAATGTGCCATGTTTATGAGTGGACCAAGTTCATTGCTCGTTTTAACTTTATTTTTATTAACATTCTATGAATGTGACAGACATTTGTTACTTTCCCCATGCAAATCTTGAAATGTACGTAGTGTTGCGCACACACGACGCAACCGCCGGAACAGGTCCCACAACAACACAGGTCAACATACGATATATACTTTTGTATTCTTCAGATTTCTGGCTTGTCTGAAGTTATTGCTGACAAACTATCCATAATACAAACATTGGGACCTCAAGTTGCTTGCCTCGTTGTGATGACCATGACGGAAGTGACGTCAAATACCGTGCTTGTCACGATCTTCATGCCAATCTTAGCTCAGCTAGTAAGATTGGTTTTTCTTCATAAAACGATATAAATCTACCGTGATTTCCCGTATTTAATCCCCGGGCTTAAATTAGGAAAATGCTATCTTTATGCACTATAACCCACTGAAGAAACAAGTCTAACTATTAGGAAACTGAAAATAGTACTGATTAATACAGCGAACTATGTTATCAGCTCCCCCACCCCCCCCCCAACACGTACAATTTTGAAAAATGAACTTTGTAAAATTTAATAAACTTCAAACTTCATACGGTAACAAAATGCCATAGCTATTGGATGTCAAAGCATGGTATGAGTCAACACTGATTAAAAATACAACGGGAAATGTTTACATTCATGATTAAATAGCACGTATAATTCGGTTTCAAATTACATATGGATAATAATAATTCAGACCTGCACAAACAGTACGAACGATCGTTTCGTTCGTGCATCGGTCATGTAAATTTATTTGGCGCATTATCGTTCGTGTAAAATTTGCTAAATAATATTGTTACATCGCATCGCATCCGAGTACAAACTGATTTCCGACATGTATAAGTATAATTAAATATAATAGAAATTGCAAATACAAAACAAATTAGAATAGTTATATTGGGAAGTGTGACGTATTCTAATTTGTTGTTAGATGTCGCCAAAGGGAATTCCTTTAAAAGGCAGCAAATCAGAAATGGCGATAGTTCCATTACTAAGTTTGAATCAGACAACTTAGGTCGATTACTAGTACTGTTCGATGGCTGATCAGTGTTTAGCGGGCAGCATGGCCCAGTGGTACAGTGCCCGCCTGATGCGCGGTCGGTCTAGGATCGATCCCCGTCAGCTAACCACTGGGGTTTTTCTCGACATAACCATAATATGTCCGACGCCGATATAACCGTAATTATAATGTGTTGAGTGCGTCGTTAAACAAAAACAAAAAAAACCCAAAAAATGATCAGTGTTTATAAACGGTGGTCGAAATGTTATTTAAAACAAAACAAAAATAAGTGTTCCTTAAAGACACCATGGAAGCACTGTTGCAACCCCTAATGTAGTATCAACCCCTAATGTAATAGGCTAACGGTAATTACATTATGCGTTGCACTTGCATTGCAGTCGCAACCCCTAATGCAATATACTTTTTTGGTTCATTATTTTTGGTAACAAAACTTACTTCAATCATTATATATAATGATTTTAAGATAATTAAACCTTATTTTAGTTCGTATAAATATTTCTCCTTTGACTTATAAAAACGACAATTACATTATGCGTTGCACTTGCATTGCAGTCGCAACCCCTAATGTAATATAAATTTTTTTGTTCATTATTTTTGGTGACAAAACGTACTTCAATCATTATATATAATGATTTTAAGATAATTAAACCTTATTTTAGATCGTAGAAACATTTCTTCTTTGACTTATAAAACAGCGGGCAGCATAGCCCAGTGGTACAGTGCCCGCCTTATGCGCGGTCGGTCTAGGATCGATCCCCGTCAGCTGACCACTTGTTTTTTTCTCGACATAACCATATGTCCGACATAACCGTAATAATAATGTGTTGAGTGCGTCGTTAACCCCCCCCCCCCAAAAAAAAAAAACAAAAAAAAAACAAACAACATTTGACTTATAAAACCGACAATTATATTATGCGTTGCACTTGCATTGCAGTCGCAACCCTAATGTAATATACTTTTTTGGTTCATTATTTTTGATGACAAAACATACTTCAATCATTATATATAATGATTTTAAGATAATTAAGCCTTATTTTAGATCGTAGAAATATTTCTTCTTTGACTTATAAAAATGACAATTACATTATGCGATGCACTTGCATTGCAGTCGCAACCCCTAATGTAATATACTTTTTTTGTTAATTATTTTTGGTAACAAAACTTACTTCAATCATTATATATAATGATTTTAAGATAATTAAACCTTATTTTAGATCGTAGAAATATTTCTTCTTTGACTTATAAAAACGTCAATTACATTATGCGTTGCACTTGCATTGCAGTCGCAACGTCTAATGTAATACACTTTTTTTGTTCATTGTTTTTCAATCATTAAATATAATGAGTTTAAGATATTAAACCTTATTTTAGATAGTAGAAACGTTTCTTCTTTGACTTATAAAACCGACATTTACATTATGCGTTGCATTTGCAATGCAGTCGTAACCCCTAATGTAATCGATTTATCTATTCATTATTTTTGTTAACAAAACTTAGTTAAATCATTATAAACAATGTTTTGAAGATAATTAAACCACCTTTTAGATAGTAGAAACATTTATTATTTGATGCATAAAGACGTCACGTCTATATGTATGCAGTCAAAGATAATGTATATAAACTGCAGTGACGAATTGTTAATAAAAATAACAATGAATATGAAATGCAAAAGAAGCAATATTTTAACACCGTAACTATATTTTAATCATCTAGGAAACACCGTTAATAACGATTAAACGAATATTTGTTAACAACAGTAATAAATGAGAAACGTCAGTTACAACGGCGGTTGCTAATCTTATCTCAATTAACGTTCTGTAAAACAAAAACATGTTTACCATAATTATTTAAACGAACTGTATATTAAGTGTTTGTATACTTAACATTGATTTTACAATTCGACCGCAAGTGCAACACATATAGAACAAAAATGAATAGAAAAATGTATTACATTAGGGATTACGACTGCATTGCAAATGCAACGCATAATGTAAATGTCGGTTTTATAAGTTAAAGAAGATATGTTTCTACGATCTAAAATAAGTTTTAATTATCTTAAAAACATTATATATAATGATTGAAGTAAGTTTTGTTACCAAAAATAATGAAGAAAACTAAAATTACATTAGGGATTGCGACGGTAATGCAAGTGCAACGCATAATGTAATTGACGTTTTTATAAGTCAACGAAGAAATACTTCTACTCTCTAAAATAAGGTTTAATTATCTTAAAGTCATTGTATATAATGATTGAAGTACATTTTGTCACCAAAATAATGAACAAAAAAAGTATATTACATTAGGGGTTGCGACTGCAATGCAAGTACAACGCATAATGTAATTATCGTCAGCCTATTACATTAGGGTTTGCGACTGCAATGCAAGTGCAACGCATAATATAATTGTCGGTTTTATAAGACAATTTGTTTTAACGACGCACTCAACACATTATAATTACGGTTATATCGGCGTCGGACATATGGTTGTCTCGAGGAAAACCCCCAGTGGTTAGCTGACGGGGATCGATCCTAGACGGACCGCGCATCAGGCGGGCACTGTGCCACTGGGCTATGCTGCCCGCTACTTTTTTATAAGTCAAAGAAGAAATGTTTCTACGATCTAAAATAAGGATTAATTATCTTAAAATCATTACATATAATGATTGAAGTAAGTTTCGTTACCAAAAATAATGAATAGAAAAAGTATATTACATTAGGGGTTGCGACTGCAATGCAAGTGCAACGCATAATGTAACTGGCGTTTTTATAAGTCAACGAAGAAATACTTCTACTCCTAAAATAAGGTTTAATTATCTTAAAATCATTATATATAATGATTGAAGTACGTTTTGTCACCAAAAATAATGAACACAAAAAAACCCGTATATTACATTAGGGGTTGCGACTGCAATGCAAGTGCAACACATAATGTAATTGTCGGTTTTATAAGTCAAAAAAGAAATGTTTCTACGATCTAAAATAAGGTTTAATTGTCTTAAAATCATTACAAATAATGATTGAAGTAAGTTTTGTTACCAAAAATAATGAATAGAAAAAGCACTGCAAACGCAACGCATAATGTAATTACCGTTAGCCTATTACATTAGGGGTTGATATTGCAACAAAGCACATTGTTTGTGCAAGCCAGGGATATGTGAAAACAGTGACATGATTTGTTAAACTCAGAAATTATTATAGCATAATATTAAATTCACGATTCCCATTGGTGTTAGTCATCTGGGCACATTTTATATGAAACTACAAATGTTAAACAAAAACATGTAATTTTAATAAAACTATTTCAACGTAACTGTTAAACTAACTGATAGTTTTTTTAACTGACAGATGGCCGATTACTTAGCATTCTCTGCTTCCATTAGTTCCATCTCGTCTTCAGAAATTGAGTTCTCTGATCGCTGAACCATACAATAAGAGAATTCTCAAGGTCTGGCGCAAGAGGTTTTCTCCCTGGATTTCCTCATCTCCTTTTCTCACGTTTGCTTTCAAAAGTTAGTATGGTCTCCTCGTTCTGGACCCATCTACGAAGGTTCTTTCGATCTATGTGTAATTCACGTGCGGCTAAGCTTAGATACCCCGAGTATTCAGTTTTCAAACATTTTACAATGTCTAACTTTTGGGAAAGCATGTAAGATTGTGTTATGAATCAACAATTTATGTTAATTTATATCATCCAACAAATGATGTAATTTAAAAATATCTCGTTTTGCCCCCAGAAAAATGAACAGTGCCGGTATTTCTAGTCCACTCTTTGGGATATTTGAACGTTTTGGCAAAATGTCAACAACTTCTATTTGAAATGCGCCGCCTCTTCGAAGGAAAAATTACAAACTCTGCTTTGCTCTCGTGGAATATGTCCAACTATCACATGGTCTTGTTTGACAGCAAGAGCATATGAATCATAAGGGTTCAACGTATCAATTTCGGTTAGCAACACTTCGCCGATCTTAGGTCTCCAATATGTTCGATATATATGAAATCCTCGAACCGCGCTAATTATTGAGTGAAACTCGGCGTTTGCCATATGACGATCTACCTGAAACATAGTGGTAACCATTGTTATTCTTAATAACGCGTGACTTGATATTCGATATTTGGATTCGGTCGCCTCGTAAACTTAGTTTCCATGGAAAAGATAGGACTCGACACATGCCAATCTACTGTTATATGGCATCAGACATATGGTTAACAACAACAACTTAAATAATGAGAGAAATAGAGACTCGCTGTCGTAACGCCATGGGCTACTCTAATTTCGAGTCCTAAGTCCTAAGTTTTTTACGTACACATTCAGAACAAGCTGTTGTAGCGTACGCCTGTCGCAGTCGCAGGGACCGGCCTTGGCCGGATCCCTCCGTCTGTGACAGGAAAGGTGTGGGGGAGGGTAAGAGAGGACCGCCTGTACTATCAGGTTCAAGGGAGAACCAGTAGTCCAATCAACTTGGTGGCAGGTGGGGGTTATGTGGGTGCTATTGAATTCTGATACCCCATTGGGTGTGTCCGAAAGTAAGATTAGGTGCGCAATTTAAATTTGTAGGAATTTTGGCGCAATTTTGATGGTCGTTCTAAATTGAAACCGGAAATTTCGAGTAAGAGCAAGGACCCTTTTATATGCATTATTTCACATATAACGGCATTTCTTACAGTTGGTATGGAGGGGGGGGGGGGGGGAGGGAATGTATCACTGAGTAAATACACCGAGGTGGTTCGATCTTTCCACTGACCTACATCAGGACCCAAGATTCCTTCGATGCAGTTAGCAAAAATAAACTGCTATTGAAATTGGATACGGAATTTCGCATGATCTTCACATTTTTATAGCGATCATAGGGGCCAGGGGATCATGTCCACCGTACCCCACCTACCACCAAAAAACTACAAGAATTGCACATACGATGAATATTGAGAAGTTGAATTAGTTTTGAACTTTAAGAGTAAAAATATGAGCTACAATTGTGTAGGTCTACGTAATCTTGATAGTCTATCAAATGCTA
>JAECMU010004435.1:1188-13284 GCA_016106625.1 Dracogyra subfuscus | reverse complement strand
TTTATTCGCCTCGAACGGGGGGTGGGGGGTGGGGGTGTTGGGGGTTCGACCCTCAAAACCCTCTCCCTGTGCACGCGCCTGGAACATTTTAGTTCGAAAGGACGCAGAATGTGTGGTTCTTCTGCGTCAGAACCTTGTTACATACCCTACATGTTGCCGGTATTGAAAGCTTGTGGCACCATGGTTCAACCGTTTCTCAAGCGAAATAGTGCAACAAATGGACACAAACCAAAAATGTATAACCTACCGTACTCACTAAATCCCGATTGAAGTACTTGGGTCATTAACACAATACCATAGTCAGTAGCCATTTTTAATATGCTACATAGTGAGAAGCAACTTACCGTGCACGTTAAGAAAAGAATTGACATAACGTGTCCCGTGCACTAAGAACATTTATGTTATTACACTGCTGACACCTAAGTCTGCGCACCTAAGCATTTGTGTTATATTTTAAAGTTAAAATCTTTCTTCAAAAATATTTGTTTGACCGCCATAGTACAATCATCAATGAAACAATAAACGTGTTACTACTGAAAGTTATTTTAATTGTAACGTTATTTAATAAGCATATTTTTAGTGGGACCACCCACCATAATTAAAAAGAAGTGCTAGATAAAATAATTTCAAAAGATCAAACTGGGTTCATCAAAGGTCGATTTGTAGCTGAAAATATAAGACTAATATACGATATAATGCCAGGCCATCGGATTTCACGTGTCGGTAGCGTGTTGGCAAAACCACGGAACCGAAATTTCGTTTCCCATGATTATTATGTTGATTAAAAACAATTATATATATATTATACAAATAATAATGTTTCTCATATAAAACTACTGCAGATAGTTATCACGACACCCGATTCGGATTTTAGTGTTCGAGTAAACCCGAATCAGAGTTCGACAATGTGCTCAAATCAAACCCGACCAAAAATTGTAACATTGAAATCATGGCATATGCTCCAAAGAATAATTGATCCATATGTAAATTGCACATTTGAACCAAATTCACTGGCGCCAATTATTGGTAGTGTCGCTGTTAAATTTATGGACCTAAATGATAAAAATAATTAACCTTTTATTACTGTCACTGAAGTCGACAAATTTACTGCCGATGTCACGCATGAAGGTGACAATCAAATAAGCTCCACTTTTTCCTGTCTTTTCTTTAAGGGCGGAAATGACGTAAACTGTTATATTTATGTAGCTGTCAGAACAGCATGCGTATGTAATGTAGAGGGGAGGGGAGGGGGAAGGGATGCGACTGTGTCAAAAATACTGAGTTTGAAAACTAGTAGCTTTGGCGGACGCAACCTTTTCAGCCCAGAACTGGCCGTAATGCAAACATATCGATGTATCTTGCGTTCAGAACTCGCCATGAGTCGGTGTATCTCGGTGATGGTGCAAATGGCCAGTTGGGGACTTTGTGATTTTCAGTACTGAGCATCATTAAACTTATTAACATATATAATAATCGACAATGATGAATCTCTACATTTAGTTTATTCAAGGACATACACAAAGCCTCAGAACAGTCAGTTGGCTGGATTGGAACTTTTATTTGATGTAAAAAAAAACCCCACCACACAGTCAGTTGGCTGGATTGGAACCTTTATTTGTTATCATTTAAAATAATAAGTCAGTTAGCCAGATTTGACCATATTACTCAACTTGCATAACATTTTACCAATCCATTGCATTATGATATAAGAAATGGGTTCCCATAACTTGTTTTCATGGAACCTAAGAACCATGGGTTCCCATGATCTCAGGGCACGGAACCCAAAAAGTGTTTCCCATGAAATTTGAAATCCTATGGCTTGTAATGCAATATATAGAAGTTTAAAAATTTCCAGGCTTATTGTTCCTGGTAAATTTTGAAAAGGCTTTTGACTCTGTCTCTTGGTCATTCGTTGAACAAGCACTTGAGTTTTTCAATTTTAAAATGTCAATTAAATCACCGATTAAAACATCTTATAATAATTCAGAATCAAGGATTTACAAAATGGATTTTTGTCTGTAAGTTTTAAACTAGAAAGAGGTTATAGACAAGGCGATCCACGTTCCCCCTATATTTTCATAATTTGCGCCGGGCAACGGGCAAGAATATTTAATACCGCAGTATGCTCCTCCTTCATTTTAGATGGAACCCACAAATCCCTGGATAGCACTAAAAAAAATAAAAAAAATAGACCTGTATGCCAACGTATCTGGATTAAACATAAACTACCCGAAATCAAAAATCATCTGGATAGGCAGTAAAAAATATTCGCACTACAATATTTCCTACGTCCCAAAAAAGATATTCAGTATGACTTCACTTCACAAGTATGGGGGAAATATTATGCTCCACCATACAAAACTATTAAAGACCCATATTTATTATGGTTTCAGTATAAAATAGGATAACAGCTACAAATATATTTCTAAATAAAATAAAATATGTTGATTCTAATATTTGCGATTTTTGCCAGCTTATGCCAGAAACACTGGAACACTTATTTTATGAGTGCTCTAAAGTTACAGTCCTGTGGAAAGCAGTAGAAGAATGGACATTGTTTTATTAAATTAATATATATAGATCGAAATTACAAAAGATCAGAGTAAATAAAAACACAATCCTAGGATTCATTATTGATAAAATACAGTTTAAAAGAATTTTGTTTTTATATAAATATTGCCTATATAAAGATTTCGATGGTCAGTGGGAACCTTGACAGCAGTTCCTCAAACAAATTGTATAAATTCATGTAAAAACCTATTAATAACAAAATATACAAATAAGCTAATAAACATACTTTTTATGTTTCTGGGGGTAACACATTTTTTTATTTTTTTTTAAATGATGATAATAATAATAATAATAATAAAAAATTTAAATAATAATAATAATAATAATTGCTCTCCTTTGTTTTGTTAGATTTTACTCACATTTTGTCCAGACAGCAATCTAGGAAAAACTATTGCAATGACACAGATTCCACATAGTAGATGATAACCATGTTACCAATATCGACTTCGCTGAGATCGCATAGGGGAAAAAAAAAACATGTAATTTTGTGCCGGCTGCCATTTTGACCTTTTATGGAATCATCTCCAAGAGCGGTGAACAAATAAGACTTAATCCAGCAATGTCATGACATGTTCTGACATAAAAGCAAACGTGATGACATATTAATGTTTTAAATAAGTTTTTGTTTGTTTAAATATACCACTAAAGATCATTGATGTTATATTAATTATGTCACATGTATACTTTGGAGGCTTTCACCCTTCTTGAAGAGTATTCCCAAAAAAAAAGCAAAATGGCAGAAGGCAGAAAACTGCATATATTTTGCCCTATGCTATCACAGCAAAGTTGATATGTGGAATCTGTGTCACTGTAATGTTGTTGTTGTTTCTTCACAACTTGTGTGAGGAAAATGTAACGGTAATTAAAGGTAGGTGATTAATTTGTTGTAGTTGTTAACATTTTGGTTCGGACAGTAGTTTGGACAACACAAAATGATTATATATATAAAAAAATAATAATAAAAAATTAATAATAAAAAAATAGGACAATGTAAAAAAAATTGATTATTATTCAACAAAATGTGTCTGTTATTAACTGTGTAAATAAGCACAAATAGTTCGTTACAGATAGGACAATCAATAGTTTTGGAACAGACTATAGGTAAAATAGGTCATGCTGTAATTAAGTCTGGGCAGCCATATTACGTTGTGTCACTCGAAAGAGAAATTCAAAGTATGCTTGGAATGTTTACGTTTACAGATAAATATTTTTACAGCTTAATTTGTATTAAATGCTTCTTGAAAAATACCTTATGACGTTGATATAATCAGGTATTAAAAACACTTCATCAGGACTATTTTTATATATCTGACTTTGAAAATGTAAGCTTTTTTTAATATATTTTTTTAATTACTTTGTATAATATCTACATTTGACATTTTATTGCAACTTTATAAACCAGTTTAGATATTTTAAAAGTTTAATTAATTATTTTTCAATTATTTCAAGTCAGTTTTCAAATTCATATTTTTGCGTTCAGTGTCTGGGAAAACGCTTGTTAAGCCTTGTAGCAATATAGGCTACGTGTTGGTGGTTGGGACGCTAATTTATGGAAATAAAACAGGCTTTCTGATAATTATTGCAAATATTAATCATATTTAAAATTTCATGATACAATTATAGTCTTGTATTATTATTATCATTATCTTTTTTTGAGGGTTCTTTTGAGTGGTATATTGTTGTAAAATTACAAACTTTCCGAATGTATACGATTTACTGTATTCTGATTGGCTGATGTCACTAAAAAACCAAACGTTATACTTCCATAAACCTCATAAAAAATACGTCATCACGGAAGACCGTGCGCCAGATGAAATTACGTGTTTAAGTGAAAAAATAGTTTTATTATTTTTAAGTTAAAATTAAGATTATACACTGTTTTTGTTGATTCAATACTTATTTTTATTTTTAGACGGACAATTTCCAATAGTATGTATACATGTATTCCTACGCTTATTTATAGAACATGGGCGATTTTATACCATTTGTGACTTTTATACATCGATAAATTCCTAAAACAATTAGAAAAAATTATTATATATTGAGAATATTTAAATGATCCTGTCATCAAGTGCCTAGAACAAAAATAGAGGATATTATATGACTGTCCATGAGTGACGATGTTTACGACACGAGTGCCTAAATTATCATATTTCCCGAGCGAGAGCGAAGGAAATGCGATAATTTAGGCACGAGTGTCGTAATCATCGTCTGTCATGGACTCGAATGTAATATTCTGTTTATTACCGTAGAACTGTACTGCTAAATGAACATTCCAGTAATTGTTTACAAAATAACGTTTTCTTAATGGCGGAATAATGTTTGTTCATTACTGTCATAAAAAAAAAACCCACAAATCACAACCCGTTCTAAAGTGACGTCATATTTATACGCCCATAACTAATGAGTACACATGTATCAACAGCTGTAAATTGTAAAACACGTTTATACTAAATCGCAAACATATACACAGTTACTTAATTAATTAGTAACGAGTTAAATGTATTCAGTAATAACCAGGAATGCACCAATTCGGACTTGGAAGTGTTCACAGCTAGAGTGTGCGACGGTGAAACGGACTGTGAAGAGGACACACCATTATCAATCGCTAATATAGTATTGATTTGTATCAGTCGTGAACGTTTTATTCATTATTAAGTGTTTGATGTGTCACAACTACATCATAATGTAATACAAGTTATCCTTAATAATCAATTTATGTTTTATTAATCAATTAAAAACACGTCTTTATCAGTACGGCATGTCGTAAACAGCCCGTGACAACCTTCCACTCGTAGTGAAAATGTATGAATGAAGAACGTAGTATCTGTGGAATGTATCAGCCAATCAGAAATAAATGTACTCTTTAAGACAGCCACTCGTTTAACGACAATGTCAGGAGGACATACGATTTAGTTATGACCTTTAGGGAAATCGTACGATAAAAAAAACCTCGTTATGCTGTACCTCTTAGGTAATAAAGATGTTTATCGAGGTTGGCAAAAGTATATACTTTTAAGGTCGACGACAGTCACTTTTCGCACCCTTGTTTTGGATTCGTACACAATAAATATAGCATATCTTACCGTAATTTCACTTGAAATCCATATTTCGTAAAAGGTATACTTTTTTAATCACAAGATTTTCGTCAAACACGTTCAGATGCATTAGTAATGTTCAAACAAAAAAAAGTTCAATAGCATGTTTGCACTGGAATTTGACTACTATTCTTAAAACGGAACCGCAATGTACCCAGTGTATGATTATTGTAAGGCGATTCAAAATGACGTCATTGGAATAATGACGTCATTCAAATTCAAACTTAGCTATATTATTGCAGTGCTTCGCCACATTAAAATAAAAACTGGTCTATTAACCTTGACCCCTGTCAAATTTCTATAACAAGCTGACAACGTTGTTTACAGGTTGGTATTTTGTTATTTTTCGTAATTTCTGACAAAATATTAATTTTAAGTTTCAAAAGATGAAAGAAATAAAAAGTACCTTTTTCAAATATATCATATCAAAAAGTTACAGTTGGATATATTTTATTTACTGTGTACGAAGCCAAAACAAGGGTGCGAAAAATGACTGTCGTCGACCTTAGTGCATTAATTCAGAGGAGGGGGGGGGAGAGGGGTGATAAAATTGTTTTCTATTATATATTTACAATCAAGATGTTTACTTTTAACCATTGTTTTATGAATTAAATTAACGTTGTTCGTTTGTTTACAAGCATACCCAAACACTTGTTTTAAAATGTAATGTATAAGCCATTAACATGTGCTTACCTTGTTACTCGGGAAGTGTAGTTTTCTCTTCGTGAAAGGGTACTAAGTGAACATTGCATATCAACTGTAATAAAATGGCGTACGGTGTTATAAAGAACGAAACAACAACAATAAAACAAAAATGAAATATGATTATGTTCAATTAAAACCAATACCAAGGAAGCTATTTCTAAAACAGTTTGTATAAGAACGGCTGTATGACGTCACGAAAAACCAAGAAGACTCTCACTTACTGACGTCACAATAGACGACGTTACACTTGGGAAAAAAGTGACTTTAAATATTTTGCATCGATTTCAAATCGAATAAAAAGCAAACAAGTGATTTTCTGATTCTCTTATAAGCGTACGACACTCATTTTGATTAATGATACTTTGTTACGAAGTACAGCGAAAATAGAGATATAGTTGACTATTATTTATACTCTCACCCTGTTGAGTCGTTGTGTCATTTGGGATTTCACCTCTTTTTAAAGTAATACACCACCTACCGTTTGTTTACGTTTCAAGTCTCACAGTAAGATGTGTAGACAGTCGGATATCTAAGAAAGTTTAAGTATAACCAATGTTTTGTTTCATTTTACCTTAAAAAATATTTTTACTACACAGGAACTAAAATAGGTTAAAAAACAACAAAAAAAAAACAACAAAAAAAACAACAACATGACTCGTATGACAATTAAAACATTTGTAGTTTTCGTAACTTATGGCGATCATGCCCAAAATATATATCGAAGTGTCGTCTGCATGTGCATGTTTAATTTTACGCATTAGTGAGTGACGTCAGTACAAATGTGAAGTCACACGTCAATAGTTTTTTCATGCAAGCAAATAAGGGCGCTAAATTTTGAAAACGTAGATGTAGATCAATACGGTTTTACATTAAAAATATGGCTATTATATATATAGTGAGTATCATATTTGAATACATATTTTTAAAATATTTATATAAAAAATACAATTAGAAATAACCAAAGATATTTATTAAAAAAAAGAAAAAAAAGAAGTTTGTTCCACCTTATCTTAACAGCAATATTTTAAACACCATGCAACAATCTGCTGACTGCTAAATCAATAATGTTTTTTTTTAATAAAAACAGTTCCTTCTCCAAGACATAAATTCAACCAAGCAAATTGCAGCTATACTTGAACATAGTAAATAACACGACTCAATAGTTTGTTTTTTTTTTTGTGTTTTTTTGTTTTTTTTTCTTTAGTGGGCGGGGGTAGACCGAGTGTAAGCATGTGTGTACTTTTCATTGTCTGGTTTCAATCGTATACAATCATAGCGTAGACTACAGAAACAATAGGGTAAAAGTAAAAGGTACACAAATATTTTTGTATAGATATGATAAAGTGACCATTGGTTGGTACCTATCCAGAGTTAGAATTATCACAGTCTCTGCATAATCATAAACTTTTGATTTAAAAACGAATTTTGCTATTGTGACACCACGCGGCTGCCATACAATTTCCCGTTTGTTTTACCGGAAGCTGACCTGATTCCAATGAAGATTCAAGAGCGCGCTTGTTTGATTTGGAGCTGTTTTCGTCAAAATACTGGTACGTGTTCTTTATGTCATTATGTTTTGTATGATTTACCTGTTTTCATGTCTAGGGGATTTCACACCCACTGCAGACGATTAAAATAAAATTCATTATTATGTTTGACGGTCGAGGACAAGGCATTCGGGCACCGTTGTTTCAGCTTCCTACACAATAAATATCATATATTTTATCATAGTTTCACTTTAGATCTATCTTTGGTACATGTTAAAAAGCCACACAAAAACATCCTTCAAACAGTCGAATGCATTTATAACCATCAGTGGCAGTCATCCTGGAGGCAGCGCACGAAGGACGTGATGTGCTGTGCTAGATCTCCTTGGGGACTGTCACGACCTTGCCTAAATTTCCCTTGGACTCTGCACACTGCAGAGATATGCACCTTACCACGGATACGGTTTTATCGTTCAGATTTCATAACCATCACAAAAAACAATTTCAGCATTGTGAATATGTGCCACGCGGCTTAGTCTAGTATTATTTGTTGGGATATGCAAAGTAAAGTCATACAAATAGTGACGTCATTCGAATGCAAACAGCTATGGGATTCAGCTTTTAAAATCATTTTCACCCCTTGTAAATTAATCTGCAGCTCCAAACCTACTGTACAAACATCAACCCTATCTGAATATTTTTCTTTTTCACAAATGCAGATATAGTATTGTTCAAATTTTATTACAGATATTTTTAAAATGTACTCAGTGTCGAATTTAACTTCATGGTATAACTGAAAGTGTATAATAATTAATAAAATGACCGTGGTTTGGGGGGGGGGGGGATGTATGGCTGACCAAATGGGTCAAAGTATTATCGTTATTATTATTTGCATTTTAATTGATAAGTTATTTTTGCACGATTTGTTATTAACAATTTTAGTGTTTTGTCGATAAATTCAACGTTCTAAACTCATTTTGTTACTCAGTGTGTGATTGTTCCCTTTGAAGAAGTAATTTCTTAAAAGAACATGCATGGGCTGTTCAACGATATGTAATGCTAACGGGTAGGTACGGGGTGTTGTAAAGAATTGACTAACGTTATGAAAAAGCGAACAAACTAGACCAATGTACTAATTATTTTAGTCATAAAGTCAATGGAGAGAATTTGTTAATTTCTTTAGCATTTAATAATGATAATAAAACACACACACACACACACACACACACACACACACACACACACACACACACACACCACTTCGGTGGAATTGGTCTTAATGTTATAAAATGTTATAATGGGGCATCGTTGAAGGACCACGTACACATATTCATGTTAACTTCAACCTGTATATATGTTAACCGTACATGGAGATGTGTGCACTGTGCGAAAAGACCATCAACGCAGATGGGAAGAGGAAGAGACTCTAAAACACTGACCAGGAGATTGACTGTCAAGTAGAACTGGATGAAGTTCCAATCTTGAGTTCTCTCATATTTGAAAAGGATATTGTTGTGTAGCGAATGAATTCAAGGACAGGGAAGATCTTGAAGTAATCTCTTCCTTGAACGACAAGTTGTTGAAGAGTGAACTGTCACCAGGCTCTGTGAAAAACAATGACCATCTCACCAGGATCAACAGAAGGCTGCATGAAACACAAATGGCACTGACTGGAATAAGTAGTGAACTATGGCTTCAGTATATGTCTATGGTTGATATAATGAAATGCTTTCTGGAGGCTGGTTCCTTCACTGGTCAGCTGTTCATAAGATACTCTCATATCTTGCTGTAGCTGGACACAACTTATATACAGACTTCGCTATCTGTTCCTGCAGCAGATGACCACATTTGACAAAACCAACCAGGTCGTCGATAAAAGCTTCACCATGTGGTGAGACGAAGCAACACGATACTGTGATGACATTTCACCAGACCAGTAAATCAGCAGGTGGCCTCATTCGAGGGACAGGGATAACCGAATCACAACATGCACTGTAAGTGCTTTCCATACCAGTATGTGCTGATATAAACAATGTCATGCAGGAAGTCACTGGAATTCGGCGACTTACGAGCGATCAGTACATAGAGCTGGGATCCACGCAAACGGCAAAGGATACAGATGATATGAATGTGATTATATCCTACCTTTGGGAAAGAAATCAATTTGCTGCCAGTCGCACCCTTAGACACATTGCTATTGAAAATTCATTTGTCAACGTTAACATGGCAAAGTCGGTCTTAAAATTCTCAAAGCCAAACAGCAGCGCATATATTATCATGAAGACGTCCAGGCGCTGGGGCAAAACATGTCTGTAACGTGGATAGCAGGCCACAATCAGTCGACACGCAACTTCTTTTGCTTTGGAAACTGGTTCTTATCAGTTGTAACAAAATGACGTAAGTTAATAATTGATGAAGGCTCCTTAAAGCTGTTGTAATTGGCAGATACATGCCAAGACCTACAGGAAAATACATGACCCACCTAAGACGTGCCAAGGTATGGAAAGCGAATGCTGTTCATTTGTGATATGATGCTCAGATCTACAAAATAGCATTTGTTTTACCAAAGAGAACAAGAAACGTTTCGTTTGTGCCCATGGCAGTTCTTTGGAAAATGCATGCACAATCATTTATGCAAAAGCTGATGCTGACTTACAGATCGTTACTGCAACAACAGAGTGTGCTAAATGCAAAGGATGGAGAAGACACCGATCTGCTCATTGTGTTAGTACATCACACTGGAACTGGCTCACACGACGTCATAGTATATTTGGACAAACAAGCTTGTCGGTTCATTTGTGAAATTGTTCTTCACAGTTCGGGAACTATTTCATTAACAATAAAGTTTAGATAAGTAAGTATCTAAATAAAAAAACTTTACAAGCCACCTAAAACCATAAATTTTACTAAGTCGTTTTTTGTTTTGTTTATTCATTAAAATTACCGATATTGGGTCCACATGACTTGTAAAAAGGGACTTAAAATGGAAGAAGCTGAATTAACATTAGATGTCACATGACCTCACGCGCGCCAGCTCAGCTCTTGGGGTAGAGGAAGAGGGTACTGTGTTCTATTTACGTAACATTTTTCAAGACTATAATATTATGTTATTTTTATTCATTGCTTAAGACCTAAAAAGGTGGAGGGCTTTTAAATGCGCGGTCAATCTAGGATCGATCCCCATCGGAGGGTATATAAAAGACCATGGTATGTGATATCCTGTATGTGGGATGGTGCATATAAACAATTCCTTGCTAAAAAAAAAAAAAAAAAACAACCAAACAACAAACAACAACAACAATGCAGTGGGTTTCCAAAGCGCGTTTGTAGGGATTTCAGCGGGATTGGGGTTATATAATGTGTTGAGTGAAGTTTATACGAGGCCATGCTCCCCCAGAAAAGACATTTAAATTTTTTCAAGTTTGGGCAAGTAAGGCTTTTGACCTCCAATACTTTCCCCCTACACATGCACCTGATCCCTCTCTAAGACTATATGTCAGAATTACCAAATGTTAGACATCCAACAGCAGATGGAAAGAAGGATAGGATATATTTTATTTGATGACGCACTCAACACATTTTATTTACGGTTGTATGGCGTCGGATGATTATTAAATCAATATGCTCTAACTTTAATGTCGTTAAACACCCCCTGCCTCCTAACTTTACCCTTTCCAAACGAAATAATATTTATTTGAATTTGTCGATTTTAGCACGTAAAATTAAGAAATGAAAACTTTCATTGTCTACTTTATTTTATTAAAACATATATACATGATTAATGTGTTACTAGTATACAAACTAAACTTTGAAAGTTCTACTAACACTTTATAAAATATTAAGTCTGAAATAGGAAGGTACGATTGTCGATAATATGTTGTCAAGATCAAACCGGTTTTAATAAAAGACTCTAGTACCGTATCCTCAACCGAACGTTCTTCGTACAGCGCAAGATTTCTCTTTTAATGTTTTGAGACAGACCCTACAATTTGAAATCGGCAAACACACATGTTAACTGAAATTGACAACAGGCTGTCGTTTGAACTTTGCCGAGCTATGGCGGCACTGACAACGAATCGAGCGTATAATTTTGACGATATCCGTTCATGGCGAACACACACGAGTTTTTTTTAAAGTGAATTTGAACTTGTATTTCATATTTGTACATGATGTTATAATATGGAAACCAGACAATATAACTTTAAAAATAATAATCACAGTGCATAGTTGGGGGG
>JAECMU010004419.1:1345-32911 GCA_016106625.1 Dracogyra subfuscus | reverse complement strand
ACAGAATTCACTTAAAATAGCCAACCATAACAGTGCTAAATATTTAAGCTCATTACAGCATTTTTACCATTAACTTACATCATACAACTTGATTATTGAAATGTCAATTTTGCCAAACATTAAGCATTAATTTTGGTGTTTATAATAATGCGAAACAAAAAGGGTAAGTAGATCAGGAGCTAAGATGGCGGCTTTCATGCATTTTATACTCAACAAAGTCAACCATCGTTATTGTTTTTCTAATGCTAAAATGTCCAAATTAACCCATCAAAATAAAAGCAAATAAAATACAAATCCTTTTCAGTAAGTTATTTGCACTCTAAAATAATTATAAATTTAGTGAACCAAAAAGATTGTGGAATGTTTATCATATATTCTGAACCAATGTGCATGGATTAAAATGTGATGCAGAACCACATTAATTATCATCAGGATATGAGCAAAGAGAGGAAGAATATCGCTATTTTAATTAGTTGTTGTGATGTTCAGATAAGGAAAACGGGAAAATTTGTTTTTCTTTTTTAAAGTGTTAATAATTTTTGCAAATGTTTCAACATACTTTTCAACCATTCTGTAAATTTGTCATTGAGAATAAAAAATTTTAATTCAGTATTAAAAATATGTGTTACCCCTTGCATTAATCATATATATCATTCATTAATAAACTTCAAACTGTGCTCTATTTAAACATGTCACATTTGATTAATGAGGATCAGACTCCAAAAAAGAAGAATTATTGATGTAGAATTATAGATAGAAGAAGAAACAATCTACATATACAATACTCATTAAAAAAAAAACCACTATACGAAGAATGCTCAAAACACCATAAGACCTCTCTTAAAAAAAACCCATTTAACCTAAACTTAGTGTCCTACATATAAAAACCTACAACCACAATCAATTGGCAACAAGGTAACTTTCATATGCAATTTCTCCCGATTTAAGCAATGGTTGGATGAAAAACAACTTATAAAAGTAACACTTAAATTTTTAAGAATAAAACAGAAGCTCATTTTGATGAAAATATCTAGTAAACCTAAAACAGAATCACAATATAATGGTCTAGAGAATGATTTTGCAACGATTACTAAAACATGACATTGCAACCTGATCCTGATGGAAATTCCCCCATAATCCATAACTAGAAAACAGCACATTGAGAACACAGCACATCCGATATCTGCCATCCATAGAACACAATGCCAGAACACATCTTACCTGGCAATTTATTTATGTCTAAACTAAGTTGTCTTTTTTCGTCGTAAGTCATGGGCTTTGCATTATCCTCATCATCACTATCGAATGCTGGCACTGCTGCTGAAGCAAGCATTACAGATTTTTTCTTTGAAGAAGATCGACTATTAGTCCTTTGTCTTTTTGAACTAGGAGATTTTTGTTTAGATTTTTTCTTTGGTTGTTTTGTTGTGTCTAGAGTCATAGGAATTGATGCAACTGGTGCAGGTTGGGGAATGGGAACAACTTCCTGGGATTTTTCTCTTTCTTTGTCCTTTTCGTGGGTTCGTTTTTTCTTCTTTTTCTTTTCCCTTTTTTCTTTTAATCTGCTCATATGTTCCCGAGTGAGATTAGCCAGCTGATCTTGTATTTTTTGAAACTGAAAAACAAAAAAACCCAACAACAATAAAACATGGCTCTAGTAATGAATGTAAATAATAATGAATACAATACAGAAAGAGTAATCAGAACAAAATAGAATCATATTTTCCAAAATGCAATTCCAATTCACCTGAATGTGGAAAAACACCAAATCCAGCTTCAAGAAGAAATACTATTTGGAAATCAAATGACACGCATGATGTCATCATGTTACTCGATCTTTTCATGCCACAGAATTAACTGCTTACCACCAAACATTACTCTTACAATCAATCATGTTACTTATAAAAACTATTCTGACATTAATCTTTGGACTATTTGATAAATGTTTGACAACCACATTTATAACTTACTAACATATATCCACTTTAAAATAGTATAAACACACAATGTAATGTTCACATGTGAAAGGCTAAGTATTCTATTCATGCAGGTTTTCTTCATTTTACTAAACCATTTGTTTTTAATAATTAATGTTGTTTAAAATAATACTAAATTTTTGTTTTCAGTACATTAAAAAAGAAAAAAAGAAAAAAGAAAAAAAAAAGAAGTCATTTACTTCCACATACTGTAGTCAGTGTTCACTATTTACGATCAATACTGTCAATTACTGTTTTACACTGACCACAATTTTTTACTTTTTCAATACAGAAAGAGTAATCAGAACAAAATAGAATCATACTTTCCGAAATGTAATTCCTATTCACTGAATGTGGAAAAACACCAAATCCAGCTTCAAGAAGAAATACTATTTGGAAATCAAATGACACGCATGATGTCATCACGTTACTCGATCTTTTCATGCCACATAATTAACTGCTTACCACCAAACATTACTCTTACAATCAATCATGTTACTTATAAAAACTATTCTGACATTAATCTTTGGACTATTTGATAAATGTTTGACAACCACATTTATAACTTACTTACATACATCCACTTTAATATAGTATAAACACAAAAAATAATGTTCACATGTGAAAGGCTAAGTATTATATTCATGCTGGTTTTCTTCTTCCATTTTAATTTGTAAATTTATTTTTAACAATTAATGTTGTTTAAAATAACACTAAATTTGGTTTTCTATACATTATACAAAAAAAACCTCATTTACTTTCACATATTGTAGCCAGTGTTCATTATTTACAACCAATACTCTCAGTGTTTTACTGACTACAATGTTTTTGGAGGAAACGACTACGATTACTATACTATTTCAATACAGAAAGAGTAATCAGAACAAAATAGAATCATACTTTCCAAAATGTAATTCCCATTCACTGAATGTGGAAAAACACCAAATCCAGCTTCAAGAAGAAATACTATTTGGAAATCAAATGACACGCATGATGTCATCACCTTACTCAATCTTTCCATGCCACAGAATTAATTGCTTAACTGTAAACATTAATCCATCATGTGGCTTATACTTAAGAACTTATGAATTATTGACTATTGGATTAATGTTTGACATTTATAACTTTAACTTACATTATTCACTTCAAAATGTTATTTTAATGAGGGTTTTTTTCTATATCTTTAAAACTTTAACAGTTAATGCTGTTTAATAATAAGCCAAACAAAAAAATTCAATAAATTCTCATTTACTTAAACAGATTGTAGTTTGTGTTTAGTATTTACAATCATTATTCCCAATCAATGTTTTTTACTGACCATAATTGGTTTTTTAAAAATAAATGACTACAATTACTATTCCAATTTTCGTTATTGTAAAACCACCAAATATTATCAATTTAGCTGTGAATCCCTCAAAATAATCACATGTTGCCATTGTTGTAATGTAAAAATAATGAAAATAACTCAAAATTCCCAGGTAACCAGGGTTCTTACACTTGCAAAAACATGAAATTCCAGGACTTTTTCTTATTTATTTTTCCAGGACATGAAATGTTCAATCAATGAATGTTTTTAGAAGAAATTGTTGTCTAAATGTAGATAGGTCATGAGAACAACAAAAGTAAAGTTGAGGAAAAATAAACCACCAAATATTTGGCCTAAATTTCCATGACATTTCCAGGACACAATAAAATTTACTGCTTTTTCCCAGGACACTCTAGGCCTGGATTCTAAAATCACAGAATTCCAGGACATTCCAGGATTTCCAGGACGCGTAAGAACCCTGGTAACTCTTGCAGAAAAACAAAATAGTAAAGCAGTAATTTTTAGTCTCAAGCAAAGTTAAGATGACATTATGTGTTTTCCATAACCATTAATGGTAATTTTCAAGGATTGATAGCCGATTGTGACAGTTAACTTTATAATAAATTTGATTGGTTTTACCAATGAAAATCACCAAATATTGGGATACGAATCAGATCAATAATAATTAAAAAAACATTCCCATCAATAAAGCACTATTATTGGGAATAATAAACATAAAATACTGTGCAGCTGACGGGACTTTCGATTTTTTTGGGGCCTAATTTTAATCAACATTAACCTTTAGATTACTGTATGCAAGATTTACAAGGATTTACTGTGTGTAGTAGACCGTGAAAGGTAGGTCACAGTGACCTAGTAATAGTATGTGACACCGCCATCCAAAGCTGTTCCTATGTGCGAGGTTTTATGGTCCTGTATGCCAGTGTGATTAAAATTAACTTTATTGGTTTACCAGTAGATCTAACAGCATTGCGTGGACTACCATTTCCTAGGTGACATTTCATCTATAAATAACAATTTAAATATCAACCAATTATATTTTGCCTTCTATAAAATCATTCTGGAGCATACATTGTCTAAAAATATTGGGCGAGACTATTTATGCAATAGGTAACTTGTTAGTCATTTCAACATTAAAAACAGGGGGAAAAGTGAAGCAATAAACTCTGGATTGTATAATAGTATAAAAAAGGTTTTTATGGCTATACCATCAGGGTTTTTTCGTCTTTAAAGAAAATCAAATAAAACTTCATTTAAATATTTTTATTTCAACCAGAGGTTAATGAATGTAGATCTGTTATTTATAGATGTATACAATTATATGCAAATTTTTTATATTGAAATTAGTCTCTGCATACTTCGTGATTCACCCGAATCATTTCGAATACCCTCGGCATAATCCAGAATATTTTCAAATTCTTTTCAAATCATAGGTTTTGATTTGTTGAATGAAAGGCCAACTGGAAACGAACTCCAATGAGGTGCTGTTAGATCCACGGGTAATAGTAATGAACCAGTGGAGCTAACTTTAATTAATCTGTATGCAAGGTATGGTCTGGACAAGGATTTACAGTTATGTGCAGTATACCGTCAAAAGTAGGTCACAGTGACCTAGTAATAATATGCAACACACTGCCATCCCAAGTTGTTCCTACATGTGAGGTTTGATCATCCTGTAATACATTTGTATGCAAGATATGGTCCGGACAAGAAAAAGTTAACACAGATGGACAGACAATGCCATACCATCATAGATGTGTGTATAAAAATTAGAAAAACCCACAGAAATAATATTTACAGATTCATATATGAATTTTATTTATGTATTCATAAAACATTTAAGTGAATATATGCGAGTAAAAATTATTAACTTGTATCCACTTAATATGTATTTAAAAAAATAAATAATTAGATATGAAATACTCACTGAAAATTATATCTTTGTGGATGTCAATATAGACAAATCAAGTTTATTCCCACCCACTTTGTTTTTTTTTAAACAATAAAAAATGTTCGACCTGTACCTGTTCCTGAAGCTCTTTAAGTTGCTTTTCTCTTTCTTCTTCGCTATCATCATCATCAATATCACTATCTTCTGAACCACTACTTGAGGACATATCACTAAGTTTCCCCCCCATTTTGTTGATAACAGTTAGCACTGGCGGTGGATGTTCTGGTTCAGGTGGTGGAGGAGGCTCATCAGGCATTTTAGCATACTTCATTTCAAATACATCCTAAAAAATATAACAATATACTACCTCATTGGTCATTCACGACATTTAAAGTATTTTTAATATTTTCTCAGTGAGAAACATTATATACTGATGTTAACATACAATATTACTGGACATCTGGTGCCTAAAATCAATAACTTACAGGGCTCATCCACAAATATTTTCCTGGACTTTTTGATTTTGTTGCTTTTTTTAATTTTTCAAGGATTCTGAATAGTTTACTTGAAAAATAATGTTTAACAACACTCAGTTCATTGTTTATTTAACAGCTGTTATGTGTCAAGCGCAGGTCTCAAAATAAGTTGTAGTCTGCATAACAAACATGGAATGTCTCAATCACAACTGATTCAGTTAGGAACTAGAAGGCAATATAGGTTGCCTATCAGAATGGATGCTGGACTAAAGGATCAAAATTTATAATTATGAAATCTTTAGTCAGTACATTTTAGTGTTGTTGGATGTTTAGAAAGACACCTTTAATTCCCATGAGATGAAATACTGATATTTTAATGCAATTAAAATGATGTTTGTAAGAATTTCAAAACCAAAAGAAATGCGATGCACAATTAAAATTTAATGTTATTTCATTTGGACATTATTTTATATAAAAAGCTGTTACCAGATAATTTTGTAAATAACCATGCATTGCAAACAAAAACCAACAAGAGTATCATTTAGAAATGCCGGGTGGAACTTGAGAAAAAGTTTTTTTAAATGTTGTGGTCAATCAGAGGCAAGGATCACCATGTTGGATTTTTAATCAGCTTTAAAGTAATAACACCTGTTCAGAGCAATGAGAAGATCATTTGGACCCCATTTGGTTGAAATGAAACTAGAAGAAATCAATATCTGAGCTAATCAGGAGGCCAGGATAACCATGAACCAAACTAATTTTAAAATGGGCTGAAAAACAACATTTGTTCAGGGGCCTAATAGGAGTACTTGGACCAAGCTTGGTTTAAACTGAACAAGCGGATATTGAAATATATCTGGATCAATCACAGACCTAAGTGGCCATATTGGAATCTGAACTGGGCTCCAAAAAAAAGCAATGAGGATTATTTGGACGAAGTTAGGTTTGAAACCTGCCAGATGGATTTGAGAAGTTGTTGAAAATGTGTAAAATTAACAGATGATGAACCCTACACAATCTCATAAGCTCCTATCGACTTCTGAGCCATGGAAGTTGATATCGAAGTTAATTTGGTGCTAATTATTACTATATTTAGAGTGCCCCATATCTAGGTGATTATGGATTACAAACGTTTTAAAACTGGACACTGCATTTCATGCAACAAAATTAGTTTTTTCAAACAGCAGTTCTCTGTAATGTTTTGCACTTCCAACCACAAACAAATTTCATGGGAGAAAATCCTAGCTAAAAAATGCTTAAATTGAAAAATATTATATTTGACTGAAAGCTGCCAAAATCTGTATGTACACCATCGCATTAATTCTAGCTAAAGCATCTTCAATATGATTATAAAAGTCGCTAGTTATTCTATCTAAAAGTTATTTTGGTTTTTTTTTTTAATATTATGGTTGTTGGCTGCCATATGGTATAAAACAAAGGTGTTGACAATCTTTCCATGTTATCAATACTGCAAGTTTTAGAAGCGACAATAGCTCATAGAAAGATTCTTGGAAAAATGTTAAAATTATCAAAGTAAAAATAATTATCTTAAAATTACCTGCAATTTTCTTCCCATCATTACAACATCACTATCTGGAGGATTATATCGGTAGCAGTTGGTAAAAATTACACGCACATCCTCTGCCACTTCACTTGGTGTGGAATATTCACGGGATTCCAATTTTCTCTGAAAATACAGCATTTTATGATACTTTACATCTGTGAAATTAAAAAGAGTACAAGATACACAAATGGTAGTTTAAGTGACAGCTGAAGACATTATTAAATAAAGTCTTTGGCTTTTAAAAAACCAAGCTTCATTAATTTATGAAGTAACTGGTACATGTAATATCCAGACATATGTTGCAAAAATAAACCAATAATGTGTTCTAATTTTGTTGTTTGGTTTATTAGGAATCAAGGCTCGAATTTGGCAGGCGGCAGGCGGCAACTGCCGCTCAAAGCGCACAAAATGCTTTCCAAAAAACCGTTTCACAAGCAGGTTTTGCTTTCCATCTGGTTTCTAAAATTTGTTTCCGGTATATCCCAGAATTCGCGTTTTCCGCATTTCAAATGAAGAACTTAAAATATTTAAAACATTGCTATATTTGTATCGACATCGTAGACTCGGCCATGTTACATTGGTGCGCACACCAATAATGGCAGAATTATCTACCAACAACATTCTCGAAACTCATTCAGATCACATCGGCCGATTACGGTTTTTCAAATCCGGACTGGTCATTCGGTTTAACATGTAGCGTAAAAACTAGTCTAGCCAACGTTAGGAAACAACTACTGGTTGAACTTACCCTTATTTATCAATGGAATCAGCCGAGAAGTTCCATGTGTCGCGACTTTCAAAAACGACTACAATGTTAGAGATTACCATCGACCAAGCTACTTTAGAACTTATTACAATTATGGTCGCGGTGACCAAAAAAAAGCTACTGTCGAGAAATGGGCAAGTACACACGCAAACTGGTGGAACTTTGAATGCGACCAAGTACATGTACATAATTTGTTTGGACTCTTTAATTTGTATAGATTTAATAAAATAAGTGTAAAATAACAGCAATACCTGTGCTCTAGAACTGCTTCTCAAATTCAAACATTTGCCTCCCAATTAAAATTTGAAAAGCAAAGATTGCCTCCCGATCAAAAATATGAATTTCGAGCCTTGGGAATGCCATAGAAATATAATTATGGTACAGACATTTGATTTTTTTAATTACAATATGTACTATGTACACAATTATAGATCCTCCCTCAACATTTTGTAACACGTCATTTGACCTACCACTACCAATTACGAACTGCTCTGAGAGGCATGTCGTCAGCGATATGTCACTGATCAAGAAATGGTCCCAATGTTGTTCATAAAAATATACATAAACTCCGACAAAATCCGTCAATACAAACAATTTTACTCTAAACGTAGGCTGCCATAATAATTTTTTGTTTTTGTTGTTTTTGTTTAACGACGCACTCAACACATTACAAATACAGTTATATCGGCGTCCTGTACCACTGGGCTAAGCTGCCCGCTACTGCCATAATAAAGATAATTAAAAACAAACAGGATAGCACAAACAATGGCCTTCGTTGAACCAGTTACGGATCACTAGTCAGTGCAAGTGGTTTACACCTACCCACTGAGCCTTGCGGAGCACTCATTCAGGGTTTGAAGTCTGTATCGGGATTAAAAAATCCCATGCATAGACTGGGATCCAAACCCAGTACCTACCAGCCTGAAGTCCGATGGCTTAATCACTGCACTACCGAGGTCGGTGTGCGTTTGTGTAGTTATTTTTCACACTCGCCAGATTGATATTATGTGTGCTGCACAATGCGTGATCACACTGGCTAACCTTAAAAGACGAAGTCTGAAGTGAGGAACATTTAGTTTATAAAAAATGTATTACCAACAAATAATTAAGGTTATTGAATTGTTAACAATCTCTAAACTTGTGTAGTAAATCATAACACAATACTGAAAAAACAAACAAAAACAACCTTTCATTTAATCACCAAAAAGCATAGCTGCAAATACATACTCTAATTGTTCCCAAGTCCATTGGCTTCTTGATGATGTCATAATAATCATGAAGGCCCAAAGCTTGTGCATCAACTGGTTTATAAAAGGGCCAAGCGTAAGCCTGAAATGTAGCAGGAATTCTCATTAAACATTTAAACACAAAAATAAATGAACATTTAAACACAAAAATAAATGTACAATAACAATGTGAACACATTTTTGAACCAATTATTTCCAATTTTAATGTAATCTGCATTTATATATATCCTAATGAACTATATAATTTAGAGAAAAAAAAGAAGAAAAAAATGCACACAAAAACTAAACAAAACCCACTCCACCAAAAACAAAACAAATAAGACATTTTATACTTCCCTTTAAACAAAAACGATGATTTCACCCATACATAAATATTTATTCTGCTATTTTAAAAATCTATTTGTCATTAAGTATAGCTTTAATACAAAATCCCACTGAAAATATTAAAACAGTGTGGCTTACACCATGTTTCTTTGAAAAAAGGTCCTTGACCAGATTCGCACAATACTTCAGTTGTTCAGACACCTTCCCTTTTTTGTTTTTTGAACTATGCTGGGCCTGGAAAAGATTATCAACCGTGCTCTGAAAGATCAATATAAAAAAAACAAGCATACATGTAAACATTTGATTTAAACAAGTATTACAGGACATGAACATTCGGATCAATTCATCTTATTTAACATGCTTTAATATTGATTTATGTACATGCTTGCCTCTGGAAATAAAATTTAAATTAACAGCTGGATTTAAAAAGTTGTGGTCAAAATGCAATAAAAAAAAAAGAAAAAAGAGGAAGTTGGCAAATTATATTTCTGTTAACTAATAAAGCAGGATCATTAAGTCAACAAAGAATCTAGCATTTGGCAGAATATTGATCTAATTTTGGTCAGTGTTACTATTGCCAAGCAGGTAAGCAAAAATAATGTCTATTCACCATCTGAAACAAACCAATGCTTTAACAAAGGCAATCACAAACTGGATTTTAACGGTACTGACCCAAGATAAAATAAGATTCAACTGTGAAAAGAAAACAGAAAAACTGAAACATCCATTTTGATGGTGATATACTATGATGTATTTGAAGGAAGACGTTCCAACCATCAGTTGTTAGGATCCTGTGATCTTTTGCTGCACAATGCTACAGGATTTCTAGTGATATACCAACATGAATTAGTAAGAAGAGAATTTCAACATGCAGTTATCATTCAGAGCTATAAAACATAAAACAGAATCTAAAAAATGTGTGTTAATACAACAACCTCGTCATCGGGCAAATCACGCTTCGGCTTTTTTATCTGGCGTACACTTTCACGACGTGTTGGAGCAATTTTGTTTGGAAGAAGAGGAGTTTCAGGCTCAAAGTCATAAATTCCTGGTCCAACTGTTGATGGTGTTGTCGTTGGTGTTGTCGTATCAGCTTTACGTTTAATACCTGGTTTTCTCTGAAAACAATAGTCAAATATAAATTTCAATTTTAAATATTAATTGTATTAAAGTTAAAAGATTGTTTTGTTCAATGTTTAGCCTAATGGATTAAGTTTTGACAAAAAAAAAACATTGTGTGTGTTCCAAGGTTATAAATTTATATATATTCACTTATAAACACACAACATAAAGTTTATATTTGAATTTTTCTAGTTTTTTTTATTTTAGATCAGTTAATGTTAATTAAAATTAAGCAAAAAATCAAAAAGCTTACAGGGATTTATGGCCAGCTGTCTAGTATTTATGTCCATATTCCCATTAAGGTGGCTTTCTGACCAAAATATGTTAAAACCATTTTTTTTTAAATACGACTCATACCAATATTTAGTGATTTTTGTTGTTTAAAATTTAGTATAGTATACCGTATATCTTCGCCTTTAAGTAAAAAAAAACTTCACCCAAAATTGTAACTTGTTTATTTACTTATAAGAGGGTAACAAAAATTTGCCCAAAAATATTACTGTTTTGGGGATTATTTTACAAGTATGCCCTGTATTTATACTCAAATGTGTTAATTTGACACATTTATAACCAACCAATTTTTGGGGCATTAGAACAGTTTTGGTTATGCAAAAAGGCATGCTATCTCATTCACAGGCCAAGACAACAGTCCACTTAGCTAAAATAACAGTCATCACTAATAGCAAAAATACTAACTAGTTGTTGTCCAAGTTTATTTTAAATTTGGTCACTGGCATTAATGGTTTTGTCTGCGATTAACTTAATGAATATTACGAAGCTTTCCCTTAATACAACTTAAGACCGATCTCTGCAGTTCACTAAAGCAATAGGAACAGAACATTTGGTACAAAAACCAGTGTACTTCACAAAGTTATCCTCCTTAAATGTTTTAATATGGTGGCAAAACATGTGATAAACCGATGATAAATGTACTTTCAGTTTTATCATAGTGATCTGTTGTCAGCGTTTATAAAGTTGTTGTCTGTGCACAAAACCATGCTGTACAGTGCCATGCAGTAACAGTCAAACAGCTTTCACTATCTACTAAGAGAATATTTCGTTTTGATGCTATGAAGTTTAACTGGAATATTGCAATGTACAAAGTATGAAGTTTGTAAAATAATTTTCTTTTGTTCAAATATTGTACATTATTGTTCTCATGTGCTGAAAATAAGAAATACTTCAATATGTATAAGTTGTTTTTCATGGGTCAACTTATAAACAGGTAAATAATAAAATGTTTTCATGGCTTGAAATAAATTAAACTAAACAATGCAATAAACATTTTAAAAGCCTTCTATTCTATTACATCAAACTATACCATTTTTCATCTATTATTCTGTTTCAGCAACTACAGCATAGACCACGATTAAGGAACATGTCTTCAATCTAACACACAAAAATAATTTCTTTAATAGAACTTATTTGAATACACAGATCTCCAAAATGCAAAACACGTACTAGACTTGGATAAGAAAAAACATTTTTGACTTGAAATTGATATTTCTTATACTTTAAAGTTTAAAAGCTTTGAGATGGGCATTATATATTATAATTGGGCATGTACTATCACCAGATTACACAAGTACAACAGCTTACCCGTGTAGGTTGAACAGGTGGATGAACACTAGGAAGCAGACTAGAAGTAGATGTGGCGGGTAAAACAGGTTCTAAAACTGGCGGTGGTGGCCCAGTACCAACTTGCACTGGTGGAGAAGTCACACGTACTGGAACACGAGGAGGCAGTGCACCAATGGTTGGCGAAGATGTTGACAATGTTGGCATGGAGGTTGTTGCTGGACTGGTACTGTTCACCAACGATGGTGGACCATTGGAAGGTGAATGTATAACTGTTTGTGTTTCAGCTGTAGTTCCTTTGGAACTTAAAGAACCAACTGTTTTTGGTGCTGGTGTACCAACACTTTTCTGACTAATGATGCCACCAGTTTTGGGTGCATTTGCATCAGAATTTTTAACATCTGGTGTCACAGCACTTTTAACACCAGTCAATCCAGCTCCTTTGAGACCTTGTGCATTTACAGTTTTGGAGATACGAGAATCAACACTCTTTGCCACTAATGGTGGAGGACCAACATCTTTAGAACCAGGCACACGTAAACCTCTATTAATGATAGCCCCACGACCCAGTCCTTTACGACCTGGAGTTTTTTTGACTGGTGGCTGAATTTCAATTTCCTATAAAATAAAAAGTTAAGTAAAATGTAAATATTAAAGCTAAAATAAGAAACAATGACCAAAGTAAAATTAAAGAATATCCATTTTTTTTAAATATACTGTTGTGGGCTAAAAACGTATAAAAATAAATCAGATGCCATCATGCCCTTCCTAACGGGCAAAATCATTTATGTCTGAAAACTTGATAGAAAGTAACAAGGTTTCTGTCAGAGGGTAAAAATTAGTATGGTGCCATACCCAAATTGTTTAGCTGATTTTATATATATTTTTTTTAAGTTTACCTTTCTTAACCCTAAACCTATCCCATTTTCTTTTTGGAGTAGAAACCCCATACCCCCTATTCATTCAGTACACACATTGTAAATATTTTATTTCATAGCACTATACAAAAACAAATAAACATTCTGGCAGAAACACAGAGTATCCTTGCCTTCATAGCCCTCTACTGAAAAGATTTCCTCTGTGCACTAATTTTAAATATTCAACTTTAGGGCCGCCTACCCCAATTAAAATTTGACCCAAGCTAATGGCAAAGTCATCCACTTTCTTGCCTATTAATTTTGTGATCTTTGCAGTCAGATCTGATCCACTTCTCTTAAATGTTATACATTTTTAGTGAAGAACAGGATACACATGAAAATGCTGATGCAAAATTGTTCAAGGTTAAGAGTACATCATTAGAGAACGTCACTGCCCAACGTAAGAAATAATAATTTAAATTTTTTGTAAAAACATAGGTGGATTAAATTAAAACTTAAAATATGTTACTCATTACACTAGTTCGAGGAGGGGCGGGAGCTTTGGTTCATGTTAACAACACTTGCAAACTGGTCAGGTTGTGTACTCTTTTTTAATTAAAACTTGCTGTTTTCCCGTAAATAATACTGCTCACTATCATGATTTTGTTTACAATGCATGGTTTTCAACGTTGTAACAACAGGGCTAAAATCCATGCAAATCTCCAAACCAGATTTAGTTCAGCATTAAACATCCAAATCTACAGGGATTCATCCGATTCTTAAACTTCAGGCCTCTACATTACAACAGACCCATTTTGTTCATCTGGTGACTGAGGCATTTCATATGGTTGCCAAAACCCTGTGTAGCAATCTTTAAAACTTTCAATAGCTAGAAATATCACTAATCAAAATTTAAAAAACGAAATGTTCCTTGTGAAAATGGCATGACAATTTGTATTTAAATACAGCACTCATTCAAATGTAAAAAAACCTTAAAATAAGTGATAAAATTCCATTTCATAAAGGTCAAATGGCTCTTTTTAGTGATAAAATGCTGATATTAAAAGAAATATAACATTGCTCATTTAACATTTAAAATTATATTGTTTTATAAAAGATGGTGAATGAAAATCTTACCTCTGGAGGCATCTGTGCAACCTTCTGAAGAAATAATTTTTCCAATGTTTGTGCCATAAGAGTAATATCCTGGAACCAAGAAAAAATATATATATTAGCATGTAATGATAATTAAACTAGCTATTCTACCTCAATGAATAATTGTTCTCCCTAACTTGCTTCAAAGTAAATAAATTTTTAGCGAGTACTGGTGAGGTACATGATAGCCCCATCAGAGTTTGATGGAAAGCCATATCTTTATTAATGAACATGTTATGGGTATGATTAAATTCTAATTATGTGACATTTTTGCAATGGGATGGATGCAGTTTGTTTTGGACCAACAACCATCCCGAGTTGTTCCTACATGTGGTTTGACAGTCCTGTATGCAAGATACGATCTGGATTTACAGTAGACCATATAAAGTAGGTCAGTGACCTAGTAATAGTACAAGTCACACCACCATCCCAAGTTGTTTCTACAAGTCAGGTTTGATGGTCCTGTATGCATCTATGCAAGATATGGTCCAAACTAGAAAATGTTAACAGATGGACGGACAACGCCGTACCATAATACGAAACCATCATAGATGGACGTATAAAAAGCAGTTGGTTTTGTTTAATGACACCTCTAGAGCACATTATTATTTATTAATCATCGGTTATTGGATATCAAACGCATGTTCACATATAGTCTTAGAGAGGAAACCAACTATATTTTTCAATTAGTACCACAGCATGTATCATGCCCTTCGATATATTAGTTGTAGTGTACTACTTGGAACGAGAAATGGCTGACTGGGCACTTCGACTGGGATCAATGCCAAACCAACTGCACATCAAACTATCGCTTTACCACTGGGCTACGTCTCTCCCCAATAAAATAGGTTATTTTATCAGATACGTCCTCAATTATTCATACACATAATAATATCGCATGACTTTTCAAAAGGAATTTTTTTTATTTTCCTGCTACTAATAACTATTTCAATATAGTGACACAAATTGCCAATCTATTTTTGCTTTTTTATTAAGTAACATAAAAACCTGTACTACCAACCATCTTGCATTATCTACGACAACTCAATATTGCATAAAACTATTTCCATGACGAGCATATTTTTAGGGAAACAAATCTGGCATACGACCATATTCAAGTAAATGTAAGTTACTTACAGTAAAATAATAATTAAAAAAATAATAATTAAGCTAAAAAACTATAAACAAATTCTTACATCTCCAGGTTTATTGTAAACATAGCAGTTTGTGAACATGGTACTGAAATCTTGAATGCAGTCTTTCGCACTGTGATAATAATTTGTTTCCAATCGCTTTTTTATTGTTCCAAGATCCATGGGATGTTTGATAATTTTGTAGTAGTCCTGAAAATAAATTGAATGCATCATCTATCACATGGGAAGGCAAATCCATTTAATCTAAGAATTTAACAAACACTTCTTAACCTTTACATAGTACAAAGAAAATGGCATGATAAACCTGTAATAATAATTTTTCAATTTTAGATCTTGGCAAATTCCTTTTTTTCAAACAGTTTCTGTGTAGTTTTCAATTAATGTAAAGCACTATTCAGTATTCAACCAGTACCCAATGTTCGTCCAGTGAAATTAAGATTCCATACTATGTATGTTTGTATATGCCGAGTTTTATTAGTTATTTAGAAAGTGGTCGAATACACTTGTTTGATCAAATAATGTATTCTCTTAATTGCATAACTCGAACCTACTCAGAATGGAGTATCTCACACAGATTTATTTCAGGAACAACATTACCAGTAAATATATACAAAAACAAACAAATATTAGCAGATGCCAATGACTTGAAAATGTTATGATCCTTCTTAAGTGGTCGAATAGTGGGGGCATTGTTCTATAATAAATAATGTAAAATTCTGCAATACAGGATACAAATTAATGCATATGCCTAAGATTTAAGAATATATATTGCACATTATTCAGTTACGTTCAAATCGTAATCGCATTATCAGCCTCCTGCTATATTACTGTACCCTTTTATTAAGTACTTTCCCCATCTAAAAACATAAAACTGACCAATTATGTAGTCCAAAAGAAAATAAAATTATCACTTGGGTATCCTGAGTGGTCGAATGTACCCTACCAATAGGCCTAATAATATGCATTTTTTTCTTTGGATTTTTCAAAAAAGAAAAATACTCCATTCCGTTCTATTGATGAAATTGAAATATATTTTAGCTAAATATTTTATTATACTATAAAGTCATTTATATTGTTTTACAAGTCAGGTTGATGAAAGCGAAGTGCCTTGTAAATTAGAGCATTTTTTTTTACACTGTGCATATAGGAGCGGACATCACTTCACCCCTAGCTACAACACTGGACGTCATAAAACCAAAACCAAATGGCTGTCCCCAGTTAGCAGGAATAATCATGTGGGTTTTTAACTCTAAAATCATGCTTTATTCATTTGTTAAAGTGTCAGTATTTGTTGGTGGTCCAGGTATGCATCTTTCCAACACACAGGGTTCTTGTTTGAGTAGACTGTCCCTTTAACTAAAACAAAACTTCTAAGTGAATGCAACTGGCTGGTTAAAACTTAATATCCGAGGGCGTGCGATCATGACCCAGGGATTTATAAGCCTGACCACCACCACAAAACCAGTGACGTCATAGCTAACAATGGTTTTATAATTTCATAGTGCAAAGATAGCATCGAAAACATGAGCCCAGGGTCCCAAGTCTGATTGGAATGTGCAAATTAGCAAAAGTAAATCAAATTTGGGATATTTTTTCTGGTCACCAAATGATGCTAAAGTTAGTTATGTTTAACGACATCACTAGAGAACATTAATTAATCAATCATCGGCTATTGCATGTCAAACAGTTGGTAATTCTTAGAGGAAATCTATTATGTTTTCCCATTTGACCAGTTGTGGTGCACTGGTTGGAACAAGAGAAAAATCCAATTAGTTGAATGGATCCATAGGAGGTGCGATCTTAATTAATTCCCACTGTCAAGTTAAATGTGCTCCAACAAACTATAAAAACACACAAAATTATCCCGTTCTATATTTATGCTTTTGTTGTAACAACTGTTTTGTTTTTATGTCTAAACTAAAATGACGTATTGCAATGCAAACAATAGACAAAATAAAAATTATATTATGTTTATGTTTGGTAATATTTTTTTTTAAATAAATGATGTAGGCATGCCTTTAAAAGCCACGGATACACGCCAATTCCAGCTCTAGAAAGTTGCAGGAACATATAAAACTTACATGAAGACCTAGCTTTTCAGAGTCCACAGGGCTTTGAAAAGGCCAGGCAAAATGGTGCTTCCACACAGTTTTCATGACCACTTTAGAAAGAAATTGCAGCTGATTCGTAAGCCGTCCAGCCGGTTTCTGTGGCATAGACTTCACTTGCTCATCATCTCCAGTAACCTTGACACTGGTAGTCTGTATAATAATTTTAAAAAATATATAATAAAAATTAACACAAAAAAATGCAGGACCACATCTCTGTAGAATTCTGAACTGGCCTGTATTCACATCAGAGTACTAAAAATTCAACTATTTAAAGCACTCAATAGTTTTCAACACACTGTATCCTTTACAGTTACAGTTGAGAAAAAAAATAAGATAGGTGCAAAAACACAATAGATTTTTCATTCAGTTTGTTGACATATAGATGTTATATTTACGTATGAACAAAATAATTATTGCTTTTATTGTCAACACTTGCCCCCTCATCCCTGTCAAGATGAAATATCTGGAGACAAGTATAAATGACATAGATCCCAAAGCCAGCTAGATGTATATTAAAAAAAATATATATATATAGTATTGATATAGTATTATTCACAATCCAATATTTCTTAGTTCAACAGTTCCACCATAAACAAATGTTGAAATTTTTTATCATTATTGGGCATTTAGGTTTTTTATTGGTACTTAATTGCCATCAGATAATATTTAATTCCCAAAGGCAATCAACATGACCAAGATCCCCCATACATTGTTATGAAACAAATGTATCACTGAAATGTTTTCTTTTAACCTTTAGACTACTTAACAAAAACCACCATGAGTGGGTACAAGTTCATAATTTTTACTCACATATATTCACTTAAATATTTTATAAATACATGTATTATTTTCATCGGTTTTGTTTAACTTTTGTATCAGCTAATGTAATGGTGATTAAAATTAGGCCAAAAAAATAATTTAAAAAGATGTGTTTACCAGAGCTTCTAGAATGTTTATAAAATCCACTATCCATGGGATCAGTGATTTAAAAAATGTACTTGCCATGATTAAAAATTCACTAGCCCTACTTTTAAGTTAATATAATTCTACTAAATAATAGTAATAATCGGATATGTCACTTAAAGAGGGAGACGGATCTTAAAAATACTAACATTGCGGGGTTGGCGTAGGGGAATGATATTCACAACTACAAAGCAGACTTAATTGCAACATTTGATCCAAAACATTTCACTAGCCATCTGGCATGGTAATAGTAATGATTTACTAGCCCGACACTGAATATCACCAGCCATGTGATTGGGGCTATCATAATCTAGAAGCCCTGCATTTACTTACTACTGTTTTCTGACCTGAATTTTGAACTTGAACTAGGATTCATATTGCTTTTTCTTCTTTGCTTTTTTCGTTTATTGGTGGGGTTTTTTTTGTAGACTGGTGCTGAGTGGCCGCCCTCCTTTAATTTTCACCCAGCGAGAAAACTCTAGACTGAGCATTTCGTTTAGACTGATCGCAAGTTACAACTGGGGCAATATAATATTGTCTACTGGTTTGCTGCACATCAAGTATCTAAAACATTTGTTGGAATACTAGTGAAACCGTATGATTTTGTAATTGTAATATTCAACTGTATAATAAACTTCCTGTAATTGTGAAGTTTGCAAGTTTTATATTCTGAAAGTCTACAGGTCACAACGTAAACTATTTGAACTTGGGAACAGAACGACAGTTTGCGTAACATATTGTGCACTGATGTAACTTACAAGTAATCATACTTACATTGCCAGTATCACCAGTGTCTGGGTTACTTGAACTTTCACTTGCAAGATCTCCATTAGACCTGCAATAAATAGAACATTTCAATCAGTTAATTAAAAAAATCTAAGCAATTTGAAATCCAAACAGTCTACAGGTGCATTAGCCAGTCTGCAATTTCGGGCTCTATCTATGTCAAAGGCCTCATCGATTACACCTATTCTTGCAATTTGATTTAACTAAATGACAGAGAGCTATGAACTTACTAATATCCAGAAGAATAGTGTTCTGACCACAAGACATTACAAAGATTTGTTTTAACATTGCCCCCACCCTCTTCATTATTACATTTCTCACCATGGATGAACTTCAGTGGAACCCTTCTTCATTTTCACAGACAAAGTAATTGCTGGTACCAATTATCTGTTGAATCTGAATAAAGCAAAATTGATTTAATTTACAAAGAGAAAAAAGTTTCAACGATTCATTTCAAGATATGCCTTCAGAGCAAACTGCCTATTTGCACATAAATTAATAAAATGCACTGGTCCAACAATATACAAACACCAGACCATACTTTTAATATATGCACCTAAATAAACTGCTTTGGTCACACAGATGACCTGTTTGACTTGAACTTTGATCATTTTCTATTATGATCACTATTAAGTTTCCCACATAGATATGCTAATATTTTATGGTAAAACATGAAATTACTGAAATCTAGATTAGCAAAGGTAGCTTCCTGCTGCTGAATGCAGCACAAAAACCAATCGAGTTGGTGCCCAGTCGGATATAGAATGTTTATATTAAAAGTTACTGTCTTGATGCTCTATGCATATTAAAAGTTACGGTCTTGATGCTCTAAGTGATAAATTATATGTATGACAATTATGAAGTTTTGGGGTTTTTTAAAACATTCTTTATGGTAGTAAATTTGAATTGTACAGGGTTTCACATGATGCAGGAATCATGCGTATTGATGCAATATTTATGTAAAATACTCCTAAATAAAATCTATGTCACGGTTGACACAAAATATTCCTCATGTCAATCGATATCACATACCCTTTTTACTTATTTTTATATATAATATATATATATATATAACTACAAAGTTCCCATCCTTATCAATAGGTTTAACGCAACTTAAGTGTAAAATCCAGTGTGGCTGATGTAGTGTGCCAGTCATGTTGCTTAAATTTAGATCAATGTTGAATGCACAGTTTGTTTACGGATACCAGTTGGGGAGTTTTTAGTTCGGCCTATAGATCTGATTTTTATTTTATTTTTTAAACCTTTGAACAGCGAGATATATTGCCTAACTTCACGACAGCCAACATACCAGGGTTCAAACTTAACTGTCGCCCCTGAAAATGACGACGGGCGACTGAAAACCCACAGTTACCAGCCTGGTGACAGATATTTAAAAAAGAAAAAGAAAAAAAAAGGGTGTTTTCTCTTATAATCTGTTGCAATATTGTTCTTTTTAAGAAAATATTATTAGGGCAGCTGAAAGTGCTGTCACCACTTGCCTGGATAGCAACTCAAAAAAAGTTCAGCACAGACACTAACATATTATATACTATTCATATTTCCTGCAAGTTTTGCACATGACACTCACTGGAAGCGATTTATTAACAGGAAATGGAAGACGAGCGAGCTTCCCGTTACTTTAGATTTCGTTTTTTAAATGGATTATACCTTGAAATTAAAGAGTTGAAAAAGTGGTTTGCGGCAAGTATTTTCCCGTGACAACAATGGCAGCACCAGGGCTCGAGCTGCCATTCGCCAAAGTAGCCAATGGCGAAAAATATAACTAATTGGCGAAAGAATTTCCGATTGGGCAAAATATTTTTTTTCCCGATGTTGAATCTTAGTACGTTAACCAGTTTTGTTCAGTTGATCCGCCTCGCGTTGTGAATAAGCGTTATTTGCATGGCCACATGGCCAGTTTATAATGACTATTATTCAGTAGCTGATTGTTGTAAAGTTAGAAAACGCGATTAAATAAAATGAAATAATGTTTAAGCCATGTTGCATTGTTAATACTAAATGTTTGATTACTATCGACTACAAGTTTTACTTTTTATTAGTCATGTTTTGTCAAACCGGTTGGTGTTATAAATCTAGGTCACATGGTTGAGTTCATTTCCACGAAGTGGGTGTGTTGGGGAGGAATACATATGATATTGTTTCTCACTTATGAATATACAATCATTATTAGCTAAACCTTTATACGTTTACAGTTTATATTTCAAACATATTAAATGGCAAAATTATAATTCATTTGTGCTATATCTACTGATAAAATACTAACGCCGACAAGATACATCCCTCCACCCCTTGCACAAAAGTCGAACCGGAGTGTATCTGAAAAAGGTTTTCCCCCCACTTGTGTAAGATTGTCGCACGCTAGTGTTTTGATAGCAATAAACATAAAGATGTTTCCTTTGTCTTTATGTTGGATGACTGGCTATAACCTTGAGTTGGACGCCGTACTAATTATGAATAGTATTCATTATAAATCATACAGAGAAGTTACAAAAGGAGGTCATGGCATAGGGTATGACTAAGAGTTGCGCACTTTTAATTATTATTAATTTAATTTGTTTTTTCTTCGTATAATAAAACGGCCAGTCTTGCTATTTTGTTTCTTTAAAATATGATATATTTTTTTTAATTATATATACAACAATGCATCTATTAGTATTACCAAATAGATTAAAGATACAGGCCTGTGGCAATGGGACAATATCTTGAGGGGTAGCACAGGGGTGTGACTATCAAGTTTTATCTTTATATAAAGCAGAAAAGAAAATAGATAACCAAAGTAAGAAAAGAAATCTAATGTTTATAAATTTATAATGTTGGTAAAATTAATGCCAGTGACAGGAAAAGAAGGAAGTGTGTGGGAGATAATTGTTAAAAAACTTTAGAGGGGTGAGTATTGCCATCATTGCAAAACATATGCGGGCAGGGTTTTAAAAAAAAGGAGTAAAATGGTCTCTCTTGTGATGTACCACTTGCGAGCTCATCAACAGGGATAGACTCTGGACTGACCGCACAACATACAAATGCTTTACTACTGGGCTACAGGCAGCCCTAAACATCAGCAGCATTTCTTTATTAGATTACAAGACGTGACGGTAAACTAAATAGTAAGTACATGTTAAACTATATTGTCATAATGAACGAGATTAAAAACAAAATATTTTGACTGAAATGTAAATATGTTACTGGCAAATATATATCTAGATTGGCAAAAGAAATTGGAGATTGGCGAATTTTTTGGCGAACAAAAATAGCAACCCAGGGCTAGCCCTGGGCAGCACGCTGCGTTCCATTTCAGGGGCCAATAGCCGATTGTGACAGCTAATTTGATGACAACGGTTTTACCAACACCAAAAATCATCAAACATTGGGATATAAATCTTAGTTTTGTATTTTTAAACATAAAGTTTTATAAACAAAAACTGTGTGCAACAATTATTTAGAAACTTTCCATCCAAGAAACGCTGATGGTGTTTGATGTTTATGATTAAAATGTTATGCCTTCTACTTCCATTAAAAATGTTTTTATTTAAATTAAATTTAAATATCAACTATATGGTTTCTTGTATAGCAATATGGTTTTGATCATATAGCTACACCCCTAGCTTAGGACCATTACTTTGATACAAAAGTATCTGTTGATGCTAGCAAGTAATACATTAATTCACCACACCTCATTTTGGAAGGGGGGGGGGGGAGAAGAGGTGTCAATACTTTATTTAGTCACGAGCTGCCACTTTCCTTTATTAAACTTCTTGGGTACCAGACGTTTCGCCCCCCAGCAAGTTCGCCCCCAGTCTGTTCGCCTCCACTTAATACCGTTCGCCCCATATGCCAGTTCGCTCCAAATCTCATGTCAATTCGCCCCTAAAATTTATTTTTTAAATAAAAACTAGGTAAGTATAATTATTTAACATTGAATGATGTGTTTGAAATAAAAACTATTTAATCAAGTGAAAACGGAACGGAACGAGAACTCGGACATCACAGTAGCGGTGTTTGCCCAAAGTGCGGTCTATACTCCGCCATATAAAATTGGCATCTCTTTGATGTAAAGCAAACATGTGTTATTCTATTATTAATTACTTAATTCTTTGAAGACAACGATCGTTTTCGATTGTAATAAAAACAAACAACATTGAGCATCTCACTTGCATTGCTCGACAAATACTTTGAATTAGTATGACGATGTGACCTCACCTCGGTATATAAAATGAATTGACTCTTTGGTTGTATTATTCTTTGAAGATAACGATCGTTTTCGATTGTAATAAAAACAAACAACATTGTGCATCTCACTTGCATTGCTCGACAAATACTTGAATTAGTATGACTATGTGTACAGTAAATTTAAATGTTTTAAAAAACGTTTATGCAATAAGGTGCATCCCATCCTTGATCGCTGCCTAGTAGTATCTTTTCTAAAGATCCGAACAGTCTTCCAATCATATTTCAAGATGGTGGCGATCTGACTTAGTTTGGGGGTGTTTTTCGGGGCCGAACTGGCAGGGGGCGAAGTGACTGGGGGTGAACTGGCTGGGGGGCGAAACGTCATGGATTCAACTTCTTGACACCCAAGAAATAATGTTCAATTTTATTATATCAAGAATTACAGCTGCAGTATACTGTATACCATTCGGTATCTGTATTATGTTAATACTAAGCAAATTTCAAAATACTGAAACTTGAGTACATTAAAAACATGTTTCCTGTAAAGCATCAATATATCTGACAAACCCAAAATGAGTGTATAAATCAGACGAGAGCTTTGTATATGGAATTTAATTGTATTTAAGACGAAATTAGTGGTGAGCCACAACACAGGCATGCATTTAAAGCAGTGTATATTATTATTGAAAATAGCACTTTATATGGTGTCAATACCAAATGCCGTACTGATCCCAAGGTAAATCATCAACACAGATATTGAAACCAAACCTAAACTTTTAATACCACCTAGCTCTGCTGCGAATGAAGAACAAAATGAATATTGATCAATTCTTATCATATATCAAAATGAAGCTTCAAAAAAGCCACAAACCACCATTGATCACCATTTATTTTCCTCTCCAACTGGAGTCCAAGTCGCATTTTAATATCAAAGCGATCTACCTGAAGTCAAGTTTCTTATTTGCGGTTTATTTTTGTAAAAACCAAAATTAGAAATAGGTTACAAACACGTTTCATTATTGTACGTGCTTCATAAAATGTTGGACGCCATGTAACAAAAGGTTGTAAACTAGGGCGACTTGAATATACAAAGTAAGTGTACGTTTGGGGGCGTTTTGAAACATGTTACGAAATCAGAAGTGCATTCTTATGATCACAATCGTCCTTTTAATGTTTCAAAATAGTCCCAAAGCGCGTAAATTTCATGCATTTTTATTTTTTATCGGAGACGATATTACGACCGACGTCTACACAATGCCGGATGTACAAGCAAGAAAATATAATGACAGAAAATGTGCATTTTAGGCATTATACACAAAAAATATTAACAAAGTACCCTGCGTCGACGTTTTGCACATTCTGCTGGTACCCTTTCAGCGCCGGATGGCTCTTTGGGTCCATCACTTTTGTTAGATTTTCCGCCTCTCCATTAGCGTCTATCAATTGCATCGCATTTGATGTCGTCCGTCTGGAAGCTTATATATGGGTGTTTAAAAATCAGACAATTCGATTGGTCAATTCGTATCACATGGTTTTGAGAAAGGTAAAAGTTTGCAAATGTAAGAATTAATAAAGAAGAATTAAGCGTGTTTTAAGTTGTTAAAACATTTTATGGTGTTTGTATTTAGTGGTCATAGATGTTAAACTTCAGATACATCCACTTATATCAACCTGTTCCCACGAAGTCGAACACACGACTGAAAGTTTCAGTCTGTTGTGCAATAAGCTTCACATATGTTATTGGTTGATTAAATCACGTGACACCTTGAGGAATACTTTTCCAGGAGTATTTTGCAGAAAACGTTATTATATTGCACATTATTAAGTCAGTATTCCAATGAGTGTTGATGACAATAACTCTGAATTAGTGGACGTGAGGAACTCCTGTACATAGTAGCTAAATATATCCATTGTGCGAGAAGGTCAATAAAAACAACAGTGTCCTTGAGACATCAATTTCCGTCAACTTTCAACAGTACGCATGCGTAGGAAGTTCGGCCATGTGTGCTGTTAGCGCGAACTGTGTTTATAAAAGCTGAATCAGTTTTGTGTGCTATTATACAGAATGTAAGATTAAGTAAAACGTACTTAATTATAAATTGTTACTTGCCATTCATTTACACAATGACGCAGTAATAAGGCACCCAGCTGTGCATGGGATCACAGGTACCCCAAAGAAGTCCCGACCCGAGTGTTATGGCAGTGGCTATGTAATAATATATGATGGGATCGGGCTAAAACTTAGTAAAAGTAAAACGACAGGAATTCATAACGTTTCGCCTCCAAGGCAGTTCTCCCCAAATTTGACCTGTTCGCCCCTAATTTGACCTGTTCGCCCATGTGCCTGTTCGCTCCCAATTCCCAGTTATTTGTTATTTTTAAATAATGTATTGTTCCTTTATCATCTATGGGCATGTGCCATGTTAAAGGAGGGGGTACAGGCTAAAACGAACCGTGCCAAACCGGAACCATTTGTGTTGGCGAAAACGGAACCTATCATGGCTAAAACGGCATCATATATAAATATTCTGTCTAATACTTCCATGCCCAATCATCTGCATCCTCAACTAATAAATACTGTTGGTAAAACAGATTAGTTTTGTAGTAGTAAGCATTAAGACGGATCTGTATTGTGGGGTTAATTACAACAAGAACAACAACAATACAGGAACAAGGAAAAGTGTTGTCTTTATTGAATGTGTAAAAATTAAGAAATGCATACACAGCTCACATTTTCTTCCTATTTCCGGTGGTCACTTTGTTTTGACTTATTTTATTGAGAAAAATAGAAGTTCACAAGAGCTCTCCTCAGCAAGACTGGCATCAGGCTATTGTCAAGAGGCGGCTCCCAATGGGAACGTGCTTGAACAGTTATCTGATGGAAGTACGTTAATAAATTTACCTGACCTGAAGATTGTTTGTGCAACTATCAAAAGTGACACTAAAACATTAATTTTTTCTTTTACTAAATAACTTAATTTTGTTGATTTTTGTTGTTGTCTTATTTACTATTCTTCAAACAAAATTCAATTATGGTGCCGTTTTAGCCATAAATTTCGGTGTCGTTTTAGCCAACGCAGGTTCCGTTTTGTCCAATTTAGTTCCGTTTTCACTTGGTGCCGTTTTGGCACGGTTCCATTTTAGCTATAACCAGGGCTCGCGCTGTCGTTCACCAATTGCGAATATTAAAAAATATTTGCGAAAGAAATTTCAGTTTGGAGAATTTTTTTGCGAAAGACTTCTATTCTAACATTTGTAACCGATTCTGTGGATTGCTCTGCTTAGCTGATATATTTGGCGCCAATTGCAAGTCCACGTGATCAGTCTATTTTCCCCCGGTGATTGTCGTAAACAGAAATAATAAAAATAAACAAATCGGTGAAAAATATAAAATAATGTTTAAGACAAGTTACATTGTTAGTAATAAACAGTGGGTTACTAGCTAACCTGTGTTGTAATTATTATTAGTCACAGTAACTGAGTTTAAGCTTTTGTATAATAATAAATGACTAGATGAAAAATCTAGGTCGCGAGGATTAGTTCATTTTTACATAGAGGGTAGGCCAAAGAAATTATTTGAAAGACACCTAATATTTTATCATATTTAATCTTTATTAGCTAAATTATCGTTAGAGTATACTAAATATAGTATACAAGTATTATTTGAAATGTATGCAGCCGTCAAATTACGATTATTTTTTGGTCTGTAACACTGGGATTTTACATCTCGCTATCCCTCTCAAAGAAATAAACAAAGATTTGTCATGAACGAGACAAACGTCCGGTTTGAAAATGATTATCGCATGCCTGTCTTTTGACAGCAATAAATACACAAAAGGTACTTTTATTGTTTTTTTGTTTTTTTTTACACAAGAGTTTACTGATAAGTAATGACACCATCGGCATGTACCGAGTATGTCACTAGACCGATGTGCTGTGCGATTAATCCCGGTTAATTACCATTGTTAACACTTCAAACAAATTAACCGCTAATCAGTGCACAGGGTTTCTGACTCTTACCTTCATTTCCAAAAGCGTATTTACTATTATTTATGAATATCTGCCCTTGCGCAAAGACAACTACTCTGGACCAAGATCGGAGGCCCTACTCAGGCTACTGTCGTGTATCAAACGTAGTTACACACTTGACACATAGGCCTAGGCCTACAAATCAATAAACTTATAAAAGACTCTGTTTTATATTATTTTTAATGGTTTTGACTTCATCTGTATCTGTGTACTCCACTAGTATACAAGAGACCTAGAAAAGTCTGTAATGCAAGAAAAAACGTTATGAGAATATTTGAGCATTGATATGAATAAAACCCTTTTTAAAAAATATATATTCAAAAAATATTTGGTGAATACATATTGAAATTGGCGAAAGAATTTGCAGATTGACAAATTTTTTGCCGAACATATATTGTAACCCAGGGCTAGCCCTGGCTATAACCCAAAGGAAGGGGTAATTAAGGCATTTGGCCTGGTGTGCATATTCAAGTTTCAAAGCTATATAATGCACATTATTGCTTAATATTAACAAGTATAATCATATAATTAATTAATAAAAACGGTTAAATGTGACGGCTGTGATATATAACGGGCACATCCATTTTGTACCATCCTAGTGAATACGTGCTCAGGGATGCAGAAAGTACTCGCCCGCTCGCCACATGCAAGTTAAAGCTCTGACGGACGAGTTGAAAAATGTTTCTGGCGGGCTAGTACATTTTAATTATTACTGGTCCGGCGGGCTAGTGAAATATTTTCCATTTCTGCACCCCTGCATGCTTTTCAAACACTTCGTCCACCATACAATTTGTCCACGTACAAGTGGCACTATCAACTTGCAATTGTCTGTCTGTGTCCATTATAGTACTTTACTGATTATCAGTGAAATGTTGTTATTTAAATTGCTCTCCAATTACACGTATAATTCTGATATACTATTTAGAAAATAAAGCTAGTAACTAAACTAAAATTTCATCATTTAGTGGACAAATCGTCTGTGGACAGAATGTCTAGAGGACGAATCATCTGCATCCTGAATACACCCTCTGGCGAGATGATGATTATGTAATATCTAAGGTGTCACATCAGGAATTAGTCTTCAAACTGAAGAAACAAAACATACCAGATTTTGTTTGCGGATGCATCGAAGTGTTTTTCATTTGTTAAAGTGTCAGTATGTGTTTGTGGTTAGAGTATCTTTCCAACACATAAGGCTCTTGTTTGAGTTGATCCTACCTTTAAACTATGTGCATGTGTTTCTTTTCTTAGAAGGGAGGGATTGTTGTCTTTCCATGATGCATAATAAGATGAGTTTAATTATGTATAAAGAGCACTTTTACACATATAAACCACATATAAATTTATTGAAACATCCACTCCTGCCAGAGATAGGATCTGTTTTGAAAATAAAGAAATAAAAGAATTATTAGCATCTACAAACTATCACAAATAAAATGAGATAAACTTCACCTTATTTAATTTTAAAACAATGGTTAATCAGCTACATAACCTTGATGCTGATTATGCATCTTCGGCTCACACCTAAGAAGCCTTTGAACAGTAATGCCAATTCGATACGGCCTCTTGTGGTGAGCCTTATTCTGATTCAGTTATTATCTTTATGGGGGCGAACTGGCACCTTTGTGGGGCGAACTGCTTAAGCACGCAGGGGCGAACTTGAATCCTACTTGGGGGTAGGGGTGTGTGTGAAACGTCTGGTACCCAAACGACAGCACTACCATACTAGTGACTACCAAAATGGAATTAATTTGTCTATAACAGCACCTCAATGTTTTAACAAAAACAGAACCTTATTTGGCTACAATGGCACCTCAATTTTTGATGAAAATGGAACTTTAAAATATTATTATTTAATATAACAGTTCAAAGATTGGCGCAACTCGGCCTGAGATCTTTAATTTTTATTACACACCAGTGTAAGATATTGCTCATCATCTCATGTTATAATATAACTTAATATCTAATTAGTGTAATATTGGCATGACGTAGATCAATTGTCGACCCAATTAGTAGAACAAATAATGTCTCAACATCTGCATTGTGTCTTGTTTGCAGTTGGTTTGTAATAATTAAAGTACTAAACGAGTTTGCCTGTCATACCATTTTTATGAACCTCATGAATAGTGTTGGTATCTAACTCACTTTCACTCGTCAGATATCAAAACCAGGACTTGAACTTAATGGCGGCATATAAACTGCCGTCGGTAAAGCTCCTCACTGACTTCAAAATGTATAAATATGTATGGACATTATCTACCAGTTTTTAACACAGATGTTGGGTTTTGGTTGGAGTCAATGGGCATGTAGTTAGTAGTATTAGTACCATGCGATGAACTTTATTTAGTCATGCATGTACCCTCTGTTGAATAACAGTCTTTGCCATGAAAGGCGAGCAATGGCTCGTGCTCGTCTCCGCACACGCCTCAAATGTTTAAGACGAGCGGCGTATCGAACACCTTAAATTTTAGCTATGATTTTTTTAAATTAAATTGAAGATAGAAAAACATACTCGCAAGTAATTACTCACCTGAAATACGTATGAAAATTGGACTGTGAACAAATGTCTCAGAAATGTATGCGCAATAGCAATCGATAACGTAACGTTATATAGTAATACATGGCACATTTGTACAAACATATTTAATAAGGAGAGCGATTGCTTGCCTGGCTCAATTAAGGAGAGTGATCTACAGCTCGCCTTTATTTTACTCATGGCGAAGACTGCATAATATACATTCTCACTGCATTTTGCTTCTTCGTTTTTATGTTATGCTGCCCCTTTTTACGTTTAGCAGCATCATTTGTTTTTCTGCGCCCTTCTTTATTATTTTTTTGGCATCCTTTTATAATTTGCAGCACCAAGCTCCGCTATTTCAACTGGCAGAGTTCTGCCAGAAAGAAATTTTTAGGTATGGTGCTATGGAAATGAATGTAGCCACAGTCAATAGAAGGTTTGGAGGACCTCTCCTAGAAAGAAAATGGGTTACGTTTAGGATTAGGATTTAAAAAATCTTACAGTAATGATAAGAGTAATTAATTTTGTGACAACATTGAATTAAAACACCTGTTTTACCCTCTGGCAGAATACCAGACCCTTTTTCTTTTTCTTTTTTTTCACACTGAAAAATATTCATCAGTGTGCACACTGGGCATCGAAGCCGCATTGTGTACGAAAATGCAAACAAAGAAAATCTTCATTAGCTTCCTAGAATTACCAGAACATATTTTAACACTATTATTAACGGCTTCTGTCGTGTCCCATACCAGTATCCATTTGTATGTTTGATACACACAATAACAGTTATATTTTATTTTAGCAATTTTTTCATTTAGGCAATCTCTGACTGAATGAGCAACTTATTTGGTACAAAATTTGTAACATGATTAGATTTAGAACTGTGTCGACTAACTCGTATCTGATATTTTAACATGATCATAACAGTCATAAACTGACAGAAATCAACAGATATTTTCATTAAAATGTCAATAAAATTTGCCAACTGCTTTCAAGATTCACATTTGGCGAGTGCCAGAGCTAGTCCTGCTCAAATGCAGATTTAATTGGTTGTAACTGACTGTTTTTACTTATTGTCATTTGTTTATTCAGTATTTCCTTATAAAATATTAGAAACATAAAAAAAAAAAAAGTTTTGTTTGGAGGGGGAGTAATATCACCGCTTATAAAAACAGTCTTTGTGGTAGTGTCCATTATTAAAATACTTTATCTTGGGTGTCGAATAATATACACACGCTGTCTTTACAAAAATAAAACTGCTGGCAATATCAATGCTATTGATGGAAATAAAAATAACAAATGTTTTATCACACTGTAGGGGATCGCTTAAAAATTTCTCTTGTTTTAACTGAACAACGTAACTAACAGTGCAAAAAAAATAAGGCAGCTTGTATATTGTACCAAGTTTTCAGTACCAGATACTGAGGGGCAAAATAAGGGATAGATATTTCCACAATATCAACCAACACACAACGATATATGGTAATTAAACATTCCTTTTTCTCTCTCTTGGTTTTTTATTTATTTTTTGAAA
>JAECMU010004417.1:0-12978 GCA_016106625.1 Dracogyra subfuscus | reverse complement strand
CATAAAGGACAGCTTGTATTCCAATGGGGAATTCCTGCACGAGGTCATTGGTGAAGATCAAGAAAAGTGTAGGTGATAGGACTCCTCCCTGTGGGACCCCATGTCGCAAAAGTATTTTCTTGCTTTCTTTTCTGTCAACTGTGACCTTTGCTCTACAGTTCTAAAGATATGATCGGATCCACGAAAGCATGTTTCCAGATATACCGCTTCTCTGTAGCTTGACAATGAGGCCATCCGTCCAGACTTTGTCAAATGCCTTTTACAGATCTATCCAGGTGGCTAACACATTTTTTTTTTCTTGGAATGCATCTTCAACTTCTTGAGCAAGATATGTTGCTTGGTCTTCAGTGCTGTGAAACTGTCTGAAGCCTGACTGTTCAGGGGACAAGATGTTCTCAGTTTCCAGATACCATTGTAGGCGTTGGTTGATTATCCTCTCCAATGTCTTGACAACACAACTGGTTAGGCTGATTGGACGGTAGCTTTCAGCTTTTTTACTTTCTTGTAAATAGGGATCATAGTAGCCGCTCTCCAGATTTGTGGAAGGACCCCATTTTCCCAACTGTGATTGAAGATCTCCAGTAGCTTGTTGACTGCATGCATTATAGGTAATAAGTACTTTCACTCATGTTAAATAATGGACACTGCCATTTTGTTTAAAGCATTATGGGTAATAGCACTTTCACACGTGTGATATAATGACAGCTGCCATTTTGTTTAACGCATTATGGACTAATACCCACTTTCTGTCTGATTTTTCAGATAAACTGCTCCAATACAAACTGCTTTATTCCTAGTGTTAGCCTTTGTGACTACCGAAATGTGCATTATATTTTACCTATAACATTCCCAGTACCCATAAAAATCGTCTCTAAACTTTTCGGATTCCACAATGGTGGTTTCTCGCTTCACTCTCTTTTAATCAGCACGCAAATACACTTACAATCAACTTAACATAACCAGATTATTAATTATTTCGGGTTCCTGAATACTTCGGAAATGTAGATTAATAATCATATAATTGGGTATTAAATGAAATTACCACAATTACCTAGAAAAAGAACAGAAGGCAGTTTCAGAAGTCTTAAGTTTTAATGGCGGACACGTACAAGTGTTGGTCACGTGTTTCGCCAAATCATCCAAAGTTGCCTCCCTTCCTACGTTGACTAATTTCCAGTTACCATAGTCACTATAATTAAGGTTGGCTCAACAGTTCATACAAAAAATATATATCATTTATCATGATTATAGCCCATTAACATTGAGGTATATTTTAAATAAAACATGAGTGGAGTAGTCAAGGTTAACATTCAATTTACACAATCCTAATGTCGGATCAGAATGTTACAACATACCACGGCCTTCGATATACCAGTCATGGTGCACTGGCTGGAACTAGAAATAGCCCAATGGCCCCACCGACCGATGGGGATCGATCCCAAACCGACCGTGCATAATTGTTGCATGCTAAGTCACAGGTCATTACAAATCGACCTCAGGTTTGTTTGTTTTTTGGGTTTTTTTTTTTTTTTGTCTCAAGCGTTTTACAAAAAGTCACTTTATTAATAATTGGGATGGTCTTTGTCTTGTAAGAGACCTACTTCTTCACGCAGGGTTTCTACCAGAGGGTAAAACCGAGTATGGCGCCATACCCAAGTTTTAAATTTTTTTAAAGTTAACATTTTGACAAAATTAATTTCTCTTATCATTCTGTATGATTTTCTTAACCCTAACCCTAACCTTAACCCATTTTCTTTCTGGGGGACCTGATAATAGTACCTGACACACCGCCATCCCAAGTTGTTCCTACATGTGAGGTTTGATGGCCATGTATACATCTGAATGCAATATATGGTCTGGACAAGGATTTACTGTAACATGCAGTAGACCGTGAAAGGTAGGTCATAGTGACCTAATAATAGTACCTGAGACACCGCCATCCCAAGATGTTCCTACATGTGAGGTTTGATGGTCCTGTATGCATCTGTACAAGATATGGTCTGGACAAGAAAAACGTTAACGGATGGACTGACGGACGGATGGACAGACAATGCCATACCATAATACGACTCATCATCCATGGGTGTATTAAAAGGAAATTGTGAAATTAACACATCTGAATATATAAACAAGAGCATAATTCAACAATGAAAATGTGGGTCCATCTAACCATTTCTTGCTCCAGCCAGTACACCATAACTGGTACATCAAATGCTGTGGTATGTGCTATCCTGTCTATGGGATGGTGCATATAACAGATCCCTCCCTGCTAATCGATAAGAGTAGCTGATGAAGTGGAAACAGCGAATTTCCTCCCTCAATATATGTGGTTCTTAACCATATGTCCAACACCATATAATCATAAATAAAAAGTGTTGAGTGTGTCGTTAAATAAACCATTTCCTTCTTTCCTTCAACAATAAAAACATGCAATGTTTTCTCCAAAACAGTAATATCTGGACCCACTCCTAAGTCAACACACTAAGTTACAAATTATATTTTAATGAAAAAATAAGTGAAAATATGTTATTGAAATTATACTCTGAAATTCAAGAATTGAGTCAGGCTTATGTTAGATAACCTATATATTTTGTTGGTGACCAAAAATATAGAAATTAATCTAATCATCAACTCTTGACAATTAATATAGTGATTGCAGAATAGAGGTTATTACTAGAGTGTATTCAGGGGTTTTGTTGGTTTTTGTTGGTTTGTTTAACGACGCACTCAACACATTTTAATTACGGTTATATCGGCGTCGGACATATGGTTATGTCGAGAAAAAACCCCAGTGGTCAGCTGACGGGGATCGATCCTAGACCGACCACGCATCAGGCGGGCACTGTATCACTAGGAATAACATTTGTATTATGCAGGTATAATAAATTTTTATTCCTAATAAATGATACTGAAGATATCGAAACACACAAGGGTAATAATCTCTTTATCATATAATCTCAAGCTTAATTCAAAATGTTTTGTAAACTGTATATGCAACTTTAATTCCAGTCAGCCATTACTCGATATTCAAAAGATGTAGGAATGAGATTCTTCATCTTTTTTTAGTCAAAATTGAATGATGTTATTTTGATGTCTTTACGTAAAAACCCTAGTATGATTGAATGATGTCATTTTGATGTCTTTACGTAAAAACCCTAGTATGATTGAATGATGTCATTTTGATGTATTTACGTAAAAACCCTAGTATGATTGAATGATGTCATTTTGATGTCTTTACGTAAAAACCCTAGTATGATTGAATGATGTAATTTTGATGTCTTTACGTAAAAACCCTAGTATGATTGAATGATGTCATTTTGATGTCTTTACGTAAAAACCCTAGTATGATTGAATGATGTTATTTTGATGTCTTTACGTAAGAAAACTAGTAGCACTAGTAGTGCTTAACGTTTTTTTGTTTTCTGAATGCTGGACAGCTTCCAGTGTGAACTTACGATTGAAATGTTTTTGTCTGACCGCTATGAATACACACATCAATTATGGAGTGTCACAATTATGCACGATGTGTCACCGTAGAACGTTTGCCATGATCTCATTTAATATACATCAAATTTGTAAAGTTATCAAATTATGAAAGTATTTGATCTGAAAAATATCACATACTTTGATTACACTAGATGTGCTAGCTATTATATGATAAATATATGTATCAAATAAATTATTGTGTACATTTCTTACAAAACATCTTCAAGTAATTGTGTAAGCACACAGGTGCCAACCCTAGCTGGAGTGTCATCGGAAACCAGGCATTCAAAAATTGGAATCCCATCCCCCAAAATAGGAATGTTATCAGTGAGGGCTCAGGAATGTTATAAGAGCGCGTTTTTCATACCAAATCGGCAAACATCGGGGCTGTTCAGAAGACAAATCACTAGACTGGTGTATACAATATTGCAACACTTGCTATTCTCTCTATTCGGAATCCACAAGTTTAAAAAACAAGGCAGGATTGTTGACAGTGAAGAAGGAAAAGTTCCATTTATCTGGTGTTAACAACATTTGTGCCTTCCAAAATACAATACAACACCACAAATGCAAATGCAAAATTATAATTTTCTTTTTAAAAATTGGCATTTCGAACAAGACAATCGTAATAGTGTAATCTACGCTTTAAATTTGTAATGATTCCACCAAATTCGTAATGGTTAGCATATATGTATGCATGTATACAGAAAATGTCAAATTCAAGAATGGGAAATATTTAGTTTTTTTGTAGTGCAATGGCAAACAAAGTCCACAGTACGGGTGCTTGTCTGTTGTTATCGTGCAAACAGAATGCTCCCACATCAAACATCCATCACAACCCTTCCATTCTAAGCATTTTGGTTGTGGGCACAAACGCAGTTTTGAGTCGCAGTTGTCTGTGTTCCTGGCAGCTAGCGGTGTCTTCATCACATACTCCCGACAGTATGGAACGTGGTGCTGGCGCATGACTGTCGGGCAAACATCTTTCACAAGGAATTCAGCATTTTGTCAATAAAAATGTTTGATATACATATCGACGACTTATTAGTTTCTTACCGATCCAACCGGATGGGACTATAGGTTTCATCTCCATCCTTCTGTCTATCACACAAAGTTTTCTGGATGTTTTTCATCACAATAATGTTTGTGTATAGCTGTTTCTCTCATCCTCATGAAAGAAAGCTATGTAGGAAATTTCTATCCTACATGGGATATAATGTTGTTTTTTTTTTTTTTAAATTTAACGACGCACTCAACACATTACAATGACGGTTATATCGGCGTCGGACATATGGTTATGTAGAGAAAAAAAACCAGTGGTTAGTTGACGGGGATCGATCCTAGACCGACCGCGCATCAGGCGGGCACTACATGGGATATCACGCACGCACACTCGTTTAACATGACGTCGTTCGTAATATTAATGTGAGATGGTGACATGAGCTAAGTCATTACACAATTTTAAATTAATATTTTATTATTAAAACTTCCATTTTAAAAGATATCTTGTTAATTTATAGTGTCAAATAAACATGGCATAGATGATAGTGTAGTTTATTTACGATAAAACTGTCAAATAAAAAAAAGTTACTTGTTCAGCCATCTTTGTTTGCGTAAAATAATGGTTTATTTACCGAATAAATGAGCGAAAAAAGAAAAGAAATAGTTTATTTCAAGACGCACTCAACACATTTTATTTACATTATATGCCTAAGAACCACACAGATATTTTGGGAGAAAACCTGCTGTCGCCAATTCATGGGCTACTCTTTTCCATTAGCAGCAAGGGATATTTTATATGCACTATCCCATAGACAGGATAGCACATACCACGGCCTTTGATGTACCAGTCTTGGTGCACTGGCTGGAAAGAGAAATAGCCCAAAGGGCCCATTGATAGGGATCAATGTCAAACCAACCACGCATCAAACAAGCGCTATACCACTGGGCTACGTCTTGCCCTGGATGAGAAAAAGACTCTATTAAATATATGTATTCTTGTGGGATAGAAAAAGTACACCCTCATTGGTGAAAATTTAAATCATGGCAAGCCTCATATCAAGCTGAAATTTCCACCACCTCGGGTGTACCTTTTCTATCCCACATGACCACATATGATGGAGTCTTATAATCATTTATTTTCATTTCATAGCATAGCTTTATCATAGCGGGAAGCATAGCCCAGTGGTACAGTGCCCGCCTGATGCGCGGTCAGTCTAGGATCGATCCCCATCAGCTAACCACTGGGTTTTTTTCTCGACATAATCATATGTCCGACGCCGATATAACCGTAAAAAAAAGAAGCTTTATCATGTACTGTTAAATATCAAGTTTGACTTGCATGGCGATTTTCCCATTTGACAGAGTTATGGCCCTTGAACTAAGGAAATATGAAAATGTTTTGGGCCCAGTAATGGACATGTATTGCTTGCTTCCTATTGTGGTTGTGGTTTTTTATGCTTAATAATGACTACATTACTACTAAGAAGCAAACCTTTTTACATCAGAATACAATTTTAATTTAATTTTATGATAGTTGAAGAATGGTTGGGTTGGAGTAGTTAAGTTTTATTAGCCGAAAACTTTATAGCATTGCAACAAAGTCAGGACAGTCCCTTTAACATATATTCAGTATAATTACAATTATAATGACATCAATAATGTATACGGTTAATGTGACATCACACAATGTGTTACCAATGATCACTACTTATTGCTTAGAAATGAATTCAAAACAATAATGCATTTAATTTTGATGCTTTAAAAAAATATCAGGTACTGTTAAAATTACTGACCAAGCTGTTCCCATCCAACTGCTGTCTGCAGAGATGTTGCACACTGTTCCACTCAACAAGACCCTCATGGACATGTTTCTCATGCTGTTTGTGAATTTCCCACATATCAAAGTAATCTTGTTCAATACCAACGTGTAACTTTGAATACAACTAACTATAGTCCATCCCATCCTACCAAAAAAAAACAAAAAACAACATCTGTTTGGTTTGGTGTAATAAATGAATGAATGAATGTTTAACGACACCCCATCACGAAAAATACATTGGCTATTGGGTGTCAAACTGTGGTAATGCAAATAAATAAATTGATGATCAACATGAATATAAAAATTCAAAGTTGAAACAAAAACAGTGTAAAGAGCTGTGCAAAAATACAAATACAAATATCACAGAATTTTACGGATACTGAATTTTACTCTAAACTAGTGCTGTATTGGCCATTCTCAAAGAGAATGATAATCCCCTGCACCACGGTAAGGTTACAACACGCGCAGGGGGTTTGATGTAAGAAAAAAAGTAAAAGTGTTTTAGAATTAACTTTAAAAAAAAAAAACTATTTTGTTTGCAATTTAGAAAACTATCAGAAAGAAATAACTTGTAATAAATTATATTTCTTCTCTACTTGACCTGACCCGAAACAATGGCATATTCCTGTAAAGATAGTAGTCTCAGCAGCAAATAGGATGGATAAATATCTTCCAGTGAGTCCTCTACTTCCTGTTCCGGTCACTTCCTTCTTTCTCCTTTGGGGAATATGCCATTGTTTGAGGTCAGCTAGGTTAAGTATTCATAAAAGAAGAAGATGTGTTTTATTTAATGACGCATTCAACACATTATATTTACGGTTATATGGTGTCAGACATATGGTTAAGGACCACACTTCATTGGCTACTCTTTCTGATTAGCAGCAATGATCTTTTATTTGTGCTTCCCACAGGCAGGATAACACAAACCATGGCCTTTGTTAAACCAGTTATGGATCACTGGTCGGCAAGTGGTTTACACCTACCCATTGAGCCTTGCGGAGCAATCACTGAGGGTTTGGAGTCGGTATCTGGATTAAAATGTCCATGCCTCGACGGGATTCGAACCCAGTACCTACCAACCTGTTGACCGATGGCCTAACCACGACCCCACAAAGGCCGGTTAAGTATTTGTAAAAGAGAAAACATGCCGAGTATGTACGTTCCGTGGGAAGATATTCTTATAAGCATTGACCATCATATCAGGGCTATTCTGATAAAACATTTTCCCCCTGTTGATGCAGTGATTGCAAAATCATATGGTCGCACTTTCATGATATAATAATTGTGCAATATTTATACATACCAATTTATAGATCCATTTATGTATGCCTTTACTCCCCTTCTCCAATTTGTCTGCCAAGAAGGATGACAAAACTAAAACCCTCTTTTCCCCGTCCCAGTTGGCCGATCTCTGGAGGTTAGCCAGGAAGCTGTTGATGATCTGTTTGAAGAAATCCACATCAGTTACTTGCAGCTATCAGTATTTTGTGATTATATTCAAATGAACCAAATAAAATATTTGAGCTCAAGAAACATTGTTACAGAAAACTAGAATATTAATTTTAATAAAAAAAGGATTTTGAAAGTGCTCCAGTAGACTGTTGGTTTTGTCTTCATCTGTCCCAGACGGGGTTTTTTACCATGTCACAAGATACAGAGTTGAAACTATTAGGATTTTTGCCAGAGGGTAAAACGGATATGGCGCCATACCCAGATTTATATGTATAACGTATTAGTTATTTTATTTCTCATTTATAACGAAATACATATTTGTTGTTGGATCTGGGATGCAACCATCACTTAACTTCCAGCTATAAATAGCTGGACTCAACGACTTCAAGTCACTTGATCACTGATTGCTCAAAATGTAAGATTAACTCTATTTTTGGTTCAGAATATTATTGGAGGGGTGTGGGGTGTTTCCAGTACTTTATATGCACTGTAATATTGTCTAAGATTTAATTTAGCGATAATTATTTGTTTATACTACTGGTAATTTATATTTGTTGTAGAACTAGATACATAAAAGAAATGTTAAAATAAATTTATGTAATACCGTAGTTGGTTGTAAATTTATTTACATTAGTAGAATAAACATGTAACTATTTCTATTTGTTTATCATTTTTGTTTTCGAGAAACTAACTTTAAATAAGTTGGTTTCACTACAGTAGGCCTAATCATGCTACTGACTGTTGAGGCGTATTGTCAGGCGATTGTGCTGGAAATTGTACAAGTGTGGGGAGCTAGACTATATCGCAAGTGATTTCTTTTTTTAGGGAGTTTGAATAAATGCTCCTCCGGAAAATAATTGGAAAGAAATGTGTTTGGTGCAGCAGACATAGATGTAAAAAATATTCAGGGAGTAATTAACTAAAGTAGTGTCGGAAATAAAATAAAACTGATTTTCGACAATTATTTCTGTCATATTAAACCGACAAGTAAATATTTTTTTAATATCTGTTTAATGATACTCTACCTAATTTAGCATTTACTTGTTTGAGCTCTCATTGATGTACAACGTAGTGTTTACTTTGAAATTAAAAGAAACATGTCAGTAAACAGGTGACTTGTGTACTTCACTTGAACAGACTATAACACATTTTGATCAACATGTGTCAATTTCATTTACTATTAAAGAAACTTTTAATTTAAACTACAAGTTAACTGAGTGTTTTGAATTGCAGCAGAAATTATTAATTATGATCAGTATATTTAGTGAATATAAATTCAATACAAGTACATTAGAAATTTACACATTCCTGCAACCACTTAAAGGTGCTACATGTATATCATAATTATATGTGAGCATCTGTTTGTGATAAAGATTCTCCAATAAAAATGTATTTTCTACCAGTAGATAAAATTATTTTGTTAAAATCATTTATGGGCATGTAGTTGAAGGTGTAGTCTTTAATTTTTAAAGAAAAATTTAATTAAAAATAATTATTTGCAATAGCCATCATTATGCAACTTGGAGATAGGCCCTTTAATACATAGCACTTTTAATACTGGTATAATAGATCACACACTCAGAATCACTTGTTTTTGCGCATTTTATATTTTGGATTAAAAATTGAAGTCATGTTAAAAACCTCACCCTTTCTAAAGTCTGAGAGAGAAGTGACTTTGCTCTATGATTTTAACCTCACGCGAGACCCGCAACATCCTGTTTTTCTGTACTGGCATTAATTATGCGAGCTATAAACCAAATGCAATCAACAAAACAAATAACCACTCAGTAATGCGCTTAACTTTTGTTTTGTTTTGAAAACAACAATATTGCAACAGATTATATGAGAAAACACGAAAAGAAAAATCAGTCGCCAGGCGGGCAACCTTACTGTGGGTTTTCAGTCGCCCATCGTCGTTTTCAGTCGCCAGGAGCTATCGGGCAACCGCTAATTCGAACCCTGATGTAAAAAGAATGTAAAGGTTAATTAAGACAAACCTGCTCAGTCTTTTCTTATATGACTTTAGCTGGCACATATTGACCCTGCTTTTGAGATCTTTCCCATCCTGTGAAAGGGTCGTGGTGCCCTTTGGGTGAATGGCTTCAACCGTATATAAAGCGGGCAGCATAGCCCAGTGGTACAGTGTCCGCCTGATGCAAGGTCGATCTAGGATCGATCCCCGTCAGCTAACCACTGGGGTTTTTCTCGACATAACCATATGTCCGACGCCGATATAACCGTAATTATAATGTGTTGAGTGCGTCGTTAAAACAAACAAAACAAACAAACCAAAATCAACCGTATATGGTCCCAACCAGTCTGTTTCCGGACAGCTACCTTTACATCCTAGCTTGACCAGATTCCATCTCAGCACCTCATTTCCAATCTCAAACAAAACATATTTTACTCCCTTGCTCTTTTTAGGTGCTATCTGGATCATGACTTTCACCTACAACACAGACAAGACATAAAATTACAAAAAGCACTGCAATTATTACTTTTATGAATACTACATTATATACAAATACATTTATTCTTTGAACAACCAAAAATATAATACAAACAACTTGTTAAGCAAGGCTATAACGAGAAACAAAAATATTTCAACAGCAATTTCATACTGAAAAATGTAGTGTTTTTAAAACAAAAAACAAAGCAATTTTATGCTGAAAGATGTCTAGTGTTTTGAAAACAAAACAAAAAACATTTTAATAGCTATTTTACACTGAAAGATGTCCATTGTGCTGAAAACCTAAACATCAGTCATTAGTTTGTTATTATGTACGGCTATAAAAAATTATGTCATTCCCATTCCAAAAACAAAATCCCAAGCCATATATTCATACTTCATTTGAAGAGAGTAAATTAATAAAAGTTTACACAATCAAATGTACCCCATCATTATTTATATTGGTAATTTGGTATTAGGATCTTACTAATGTGAGTGAGCCTGTATCGCTTGCCACTATGTTTACTTCAAAATGTGATGAGCTGGATTACACTGTTACACTGTACGCGCAAAACTCTAAACATCTAGATCACGTACACCTTCATGTTCCACCTTGTAAAATTCATTATTATATAAAATATGCCATAACAACTGACTTGGGATAGGAATTGTTACATTTTTAAAGAATACACTTAACTAGACGATGTTTATATACGATGTGACTATATATATATACGAAGGCCGTATATATAGCCTCCGCTATCGAGGATTGGCTATATTCACAGCAAAAATGTATATAGGCGGTAAATAAGTATTTGATTGATCCATATCACTGAACCATCTGGAACATAAGGAATACATACTAAGTACTGTACGAACAGATTGTTTTCTGAACAGGGGAGGGGGAGGTGGTACATGGAGTTAGCGGACCCTTTTGTGTACGTTTTCCATAGACATATAAATAGCGTAATGCCTGTACAGTACTATCAAAATAAATAATAATAATATAAATTAATATTATTAATAATACACAATTATTATTATGATTATTATTATTATTAGCCTACTATACCTTTTTGGGGTGGAGGGGTGGTGTTTTATCTGGGATAGTTTTGGCCGTAAAAATGCAAGATTAACGTGCATGCACACACGCACAAATGACAGGATGAACTTATCCCTGCACGTAGAACTGGATTCAACTGGGTTAAGTAATATTTCAATCTAATTAAAATTAGCTCCACTATTACATGTGGATCTAACAGCAACCTGTTGGAGCTAATGTCCAGCTGACCTTTCATTTGACTAATCAAAACCAAACTTTGGACGACAAAACATGCGACGGTACACTGTGTTTTTTTACGCTATACATTAAACCGAATGACCACTTTGCGAACCAGTCAAAATCATTTAATAATAATAATAATAATAATAATAATAAATGGTGAATTCATATTCTGAATGTTTATTATTTTATTTCAGCGTATTCGCAATTATTTTCGTTATGGAATTAATCTTCTTCTTTTTTTCTCTTTTTTTTTGGCCATGTATATAGCCGGCCTCCAGTTGCTAAGTCGTTTATATAAAATTCAAAAATACATTATACGGTTGTCGTATATATAGCCTCATCACTACGAGTATTTTGTCGTAATTGTTTAACTTATAAACATGAAGAGTTTTAACTTTTAAAAATTAAGCGTGTTATGGAATTCCCTCGATCGTAGTTCAATTAAAATGTTTTGGATCATACAGTAACTAGATTTGATATTCCAAATGAATGTAATTTCCATTTATAATCCATATTTAGAGAAATAAGGCCCACTAAATCCGTGATTGTGTGCCTTTAAAGGGACATACCCTAGTTTCAGTTCATGAAAATTAACATTAAGTTTAGTTTAATTTACAAACCTGTAACACATTTTGATAAAGTTACAATTGAGTGAAACATGAGTCTTTGACTTTAAAATGGTGAAATACCCTCGAAAATAGAATAAAACTCGACTACATAACTGTTACTTCTCAGAGGCACGTGCCTTTTTAAACATATGAGAAATGCATTTTGTGATATTAAAAACATCAGGATGACCAAAAAACACTTCGAATGTACGGAAATGGATACTTTAAACAATAAAATTTAAGTAAAGTATGATTTCAGTTATCAAAAAACGCCTCTAATAGTCAAAACTATGTCTTAGTGTTAAAAAACTAGGGTATGTCCCTTTAATGAAGTATACAATTCCTTAGACATGAACTTGATGGACTTATGTGTTGACATATTCATGGAGTATACAATTCCTTAGACATGAACTTGATAGACTTCTTTGTTGACATGTTAATGGAGTATACAATTCCTTAGACATGAACTTGATGGACTTCTTTGTTAACATGTTAATGGAGTATACAATTCCTTGGACATGAACTTGATGGACTTCTGTGTTGACGTGTTAACGGAGTATACAATTCCTTAGACATGAACTTGATGGACTTCTTTGTTGACGTGTTAATGGAGTGTACAATTCCTTAGACATGAACTTGATGGACTTCTGTGTTGACATGTTAATGGAGTATACAATTCCTTAGACATGAACTTGATGGACTTCTGTGTTGACGTGTTAATGGAGTATACAATTCCTTGGACATAAACTTGATGGACTTCTGTGTTGACGTGTTAATGGAGTATACAATTCCTTAGACATGAACTTGATGAACTTGTGTTGACGTGTTAATGGAGTATACAATTCCTTAGACATGAACTTGATGGACTTCTGTGTTG
>JAECMU010004406.1:0-13167 GCA_016106625.1 Dracogyra subfuscus | reverse complement strand
CGATCCTAGACCGACCGCGCATCAGGCGGGCACTCTACCACTGGGCCATGCTGCCCGCTGAGTGAACAGGTATAACAGTGTTTGTTAACAAGTAAGCATAGGGCGATGACCCCATCATTCAACCACTACCCAATATTCGAGCATTTTGTATAATATAGCTTTCCATACTCCTTTGAAAGTAGCATACATGCGCATTTGCCCCACATATTTTGAGCATGCGCGACAGGGTAAACCTTCTGGCTTCCGGTAACAGTAGCAGACGACAACATATGCGCAAAAGTAAGTATATAATCACTGGATCCTGTTGTTAGTCTGAAGATCGGCCATTTTGATAGCATGATGTAAGAGCACACGACCTTTCGTGAACCTGTATGAAGTATTAACCAACTGAAAATCCTTGTAATTTTCTTGTAATTTGTATTATGAAAATAATACAAATCTGTCACAACAAATGTTAAAAACGCCATGTGCATCGTGACCATGTGGACGATTACAACTTTCAAGTGTTTCCTTGTTAATTTAAGCATCTCAATTGAAGCAAAAATAAATCATACACAAATAAACTTTAAGAACACCACTGGAGCACACTGATTAATCGGCTATTGTAAGGAAGGAAGGGAATGTTTCATTTAACAACGCACTTAACACATTTTATTTACGGTTATGTGGCATTAGACATATGGTTAAGGACCACACAGATATTGAGAAGGGAAACCTGCTGTCTCCACTTCATGGGCTACTCTTTTTCGATTAGCAGCAAGGGGTCCTTTATATGCACCATCCCATAGACAGGGTAGTACATACAATGGCCTTTGGTATACCAGTCGTGGTGCACTGGCTGAAACGAGAAATAGTCCAACGGGCCCACCGACGGGGATCTGTTTGTCCATTCCCGACCTGTAATTTCAAATGTGGGTAGGTAGGTAGGAAAAAGCTTTTATTTTCAGCTCCATTCATGTTTTATATGGTTATAAATTGAAGTTTAATAAACGAACAAAATATTCTTCTCAAAAAAGATTTTGACACGGGCCGATTTTGGTGGGTCAGTCGGGTAAGGACAAACAAACTTAATTTTTATTTTCGCCTAAATATCAAATATTTGTCTCCCTTTCAGTGTCCTGCAGCAGCAGCAGCCTTAGAGTTCGTCCATGAACTATGCATCTGCAATTGTGACATCGGAATCAGTCTCCAGTGGAAGAGACGACGATGAAGAGGATAAGATAATGAAGAGAAAAATCCAGCAGTTGCAAATAGATGTACCGGTATTTAAATTACAAAAAGAATATTATACACTAATAATTAAGAAAATGAAAACTGAAGAATAAAAACTTAATATTGTGAAACAGTGTTTGTTTTTTAATACAGTTTTGTGTGCTGGAGGAGGTGTATTCATAAAAAATAAATAAACGAATTACTGAAATTTAATGGTAATGCACACACACACACACACATATTTCATATGTTGATTATTTACTTTGAAAGTGAATGTTAGTAAACTGAAGACGATGTCGCAGTCTATGTCCTAGTGGAGTGTCCACTCTTGCAGCATCTGTTTCTTCCTCCCCCTCATCTTCTTCGTCATCTCCGTCATCATCTGCTTCATCTGGTGGCATTAGGATATTTCGATCTTTGCAGATGTCATGCAGAACTGCACATGCCAAAATAACTCTGCATGTCTTAGCAGGTGTTAATCTGATTTTTCCATGGAGTACATGGAATCGCCTCTTCATCTGCCCAATGCCACGTTCCACCACACTTCTCGTTCTAATACCTGTTATAACGTGACTGGGCACCAGGTTGAGGTCTAATGTAAGGTGTTAGCAGCCAGGGGTATCCACTGTCGCCTTGAAGATGGCATCCTCCAGGAACGAGATGTTGATCAAAGAGCTGTTTTAATCCACTCATCCAGAATCCGTGCATCGTGCGTCGAACCAGGCCATTTGGCAACAACATCCAATAGTTTGTACTCCGCGTCAAAGACGACTTGATCATTTAGGCTGTGAAAATGTTTTCTGTTTACAAACTCAGGCTCGTCTGTATGTGGAGCCTGGATACGGATGTGTGTTCCGTCTATCACCCCTATAACACCTGGAAATCCTGCAATTTGATTGAATGCAGCTTGATTTTTTCGCACGTCATGGCGGTTCAGAATAAAGTTTATAAAACGTCGAATGATAATCGGTGTCGTTATGACATTTAATGTTTCGGATATAATCATGCTGATACTTGGATGAGAAAGTCCGAAATCGTCTGAATTACAAAGCTGCATTTTACCTGTTGCCAGGTACCGCAGAGTACAAGCAACTTTAATTTATGCAGATGGCATTATTTCGCAAAGTAGGGGAGGGGAGGGTTAGTTGAGCCACCCCTTCCCAATTCTCTGTAAATAGTACTTTCAGACAGTTGGTGACCCACTTTATCATTGACCTAAGAAATAAACATGTCTGCCATTTGTATAATATTTGAGAAGGAAATGAGTGTTTTTCACATGAAAAAGTTGATTGCAACAAACAAGGTAAGTTGCATACTATTTATATATAACTGTAAAGATTGTTAAAGTTATATTATTGGTAATCAATAGTATAACTTATGTCTTTTCAAAACAAGTTTGAATCAAATGCAAGACATAACTTTTCCTTGATTAAGCAAAATGTTAAAATAGTGGGAATGGGGTAATTTGTGCCACCTTGAGTTGGGCAAGTTGTGCCAGTTGGGGCAACTTGGGCCATGGCTCATTTTACCCCATTGTATTTTTCAGGATGTTTTGTGGAAGACCTAAACATGTAGATATATTAACACATAATATGCATCAGTATGCCACGTCTCTATAAACGAAAAACCACATGGGGAAATACACCCATAGATATCTTAGAGAGAGCTGCTGCAGATGTTAGAGGTGGTAAAAGTATACGCTCTGCTGCTAAGGATTTTGGAGTGGAGAGAATGACTTTAAAGCGTTTTATTCCAAAGCGTGATGTTGATCCTGAATCTATAATTGGATATTCTGCCGTCTTTAGATCACATGCAGTATTCACACACAAAATGGAAGAGGATCTTGCAAATCATGTGAAAGAGCTTTGTGATCAATGTCATGGTTTATGAAATGTCTTAAACTTGCATATGAATTTGTATCATGTAACAATCTGCTTATGCCAAACAATTGGCAAAGAGATGGTAAAGCAAGAAAGGACTGGTGGTTTGGTTTCAAACAAAGACATCACCTAACAATTTGCAGCCCTAAGGCAACATATATGGCTAGAGAGCTACGGCTTTTAACAAACATTCTGTCAGTCAATTCTATAACAATCTTGCAGCTGTAATGGACAAGTATCACTTCCAACATCAAGATATTTATAATACTGACGAAACTGGTTGTACAACGGTGCAGAGGCCTAGTAAAATCATTGCTGAACAAGGGAGAAAGCAGGTGGATCCATAACCTCTGGTGAACGAGGACAGTTAGTAACAGTAGTTTATACCATTGGACCCTCTGGTAATGTGCTACCCCCAATGTTAATCTTTCCAAGAGTGAACTACCACGACCATTTCATTTGATTAATTGCCTTTTGTTTTTTGGTTACTGTAGTTTTGAAGAACGCTTTTTATTATATTTGTGTTCACACTTATAGTAACCATGTTTGCGTTACTAAAGTGCATTCAGAGAGCCTTATCTTTTGACTGTATAGTAACCATGCTAGGATTACTGAAGTGCTTATACAAATTTACTGACGTGAAGACAGTTATATTTGATATTTCATAGTTAATGTTTTGTTTTCCATGGCTCCAGTAATCGTGCTTGCATTACTAAAGTTCTCATAGAATGTTTTACTGATATTTATATTTCACACGTCATAGTGAATGATGTGGTATTGCTTGGCCAACAGTTCTGAAAAAAACACTTTTTAAAGTTTCATTACGTTCAAACTTATATGTTTTTATATTGTTTGTCTTTAACTGATAATAAAAAAATTTCATTATGTTTGATTGTGTTTACATTTCAATAAAAACAATTTAACACCACTGGATCAACTTACCCTTTGAAGTGGCACACTTTACCCCAACAGTGGGGAAAGTTAAGCCATTTAAACAAATATTTGTGATGGCCCATCAGACCGCATGTATTTGATCTATCATGCTAGCATCATTGGTAAGTATGAATGACATGATGATGTATGCATTACAATATTGATCATCCTCTAATATCTCATATCTTACACACAGGACAGAACTTTGTAAAAAGTGGCTCAACTAACCCGCCCCTCCCCTACTTGGCGACACAATGTCCGTAACAAAATTAATACCATTTCTATCAAAACGGTAGCGTTTCAACAGTTCCTCATCATTATAAATACGTAAACAAATCTGTTCTTACTCTAAATATTCGTCTGCCAATCCCTATTACGGCCGAGATAAGAATTCTTAACTCAACTTAAAGAGTCCTTCATATGACTCTTAGCTTTTTCTCAATTCTAAGAGCAATCTGAGAGCAGTTCTTACATTTAAAAGAAATTCTTATGGATTCTTAGAATTACTTGAACATTCTTATATTTAACAGTAATTCTTAGTAATTCTGAGAACTTTCTTCTATTTAAGAATTTTTAAGCATTTAAGAATCTTTATAAATACCGGCCCTATTACAACTGCAGAAAGTCAATACAGAAAAAAGAAAACCGAATTACAGAAAATTATGGAAATATTCAGTCGAAGTTTAAATCATTTCACTTATTGCAATATTTATTTTTATTTAGTTCATTACAAATCAAGTGAATGCCACATCAAGCCAAATGAGAACCAAGGATGAGGTTGAAAAAAAAGGAAGAGGAAAAACATGAAGAGTTCATATATATTAAAAAAATGTGTGCATTTAAATGCAAAACCATTGCAACAGGTACAATAACAGTAATAACTATAGCTAAGACATTTTCAATTTTAAGCTTTGATGACATTTTAAGACACCCAGAATACACTTAAAAGCTAACGATATGCTCACAAACATTTTGCATATAATGCTTCAGTGTCATTTCATTGTTTCAACCACAATTGGAATTATAGTATTTTTCTTGAACAGTAATATAAAAATAAAAATAAAAGAGTTATTTCATTCAGTTCAGTGTAATAATGAAATCACATAATGAAAAGAATAATACATTATGTTTCTTAAAGAGACATTCACGAGTTTGCTGCATTGTAAGGTGTTTCCGATTAATAAAATATTTCTACGATTAAACTTGCATAATAAATATATTTTCTTGTTTAGAATATCAGCGTCTGCATATTCAATGTGTTTCTGGTCGCCCAATAATTTCGTATGTACGAATAAAAATATTTTTAGGAAATAAAATGAAAATTAACCTTGTACAAATATTAAAAAGGTTCAGGAATACCCATCCCGGTTCCAGCCTCTAACACCGCCAGTAACCTAGTAGAAACACGTTTAATATATACAGCCATTAATATTCTAAACAAGAAAATATATTTAATATGGAAGTTTAATCGTAGAAATATTTTATTAGTCGATAACATCTTAAAACATTGCACCAAACTCGGGAATGTCCCTTTAAATTTTAATTGTCATTAACAAATTAAAAAATAATTGAATTAATGAAATTACATGGGCCTATCCGACTACTACATTTATATCCATGTCAACAATTGACATTTTTGATATAACAGTACTGGTATATCACACCACCCTGTGGTTGTATAGAAAGAAAGAAATGTTTTATTTAACGACGCACTCAACACATTTTATTTACGGTTATATGACGTTAGACACACATATTTTGAGACGAAACTTGCTATCTCCACTTCATGGACTACTCTTTCCGATTAACAGCAAGGGATCTTTTATTTGCGCTTCCCACAGACAAGATAGCACAAACCATGGCCGTTTTTTAACCAGTTATGGATCACTGGTCGGTGCAAGTGGTTTACACCTACCCATTGAACCTTGCGCAGTACTCACGGTTTGGAGTCGATATCTGGATTAAAAATCCCTTGCCTCGACTGGGATCCGAACGCAGTACCTACCTGTCTGTAGACCGATGGCTAACCACGACGCCACCGAGGCAGGTGTGGTTGTATAGGGTCATATTAAGTCACTAACATAATATTGACAAAGCTAGCTTGGTAGTTAAAACCAATACTGGGGGGAAAACATGTGCTAATAAAAATAAAGACAAAAAGTACTATGGTATGAACAAATATTGAACATACATGTGTTAAATCAGTGGGGCAAACACCCCCCCCCCCCGAATTCGGTTTAAAAAACACAAACAAAAACAACAACCCACTCGCAACCTCAAAAGGAAAACCCCCCAAATCCCAAACAATTCACAAACCAACATGGAACATTTATTTGAAAATAACTTTTTAACATTTAAATTTTCAATAAATGCACACTAATAGAGGCTTCACTTTATTTCAAAAGCAAGAGGAGGGAAACCACCAAAAGCACGAAGTCCTGTTACTGACACAGTCATAGATGTCATTGGCAGAGACAATGTCTCCCTTATTGGTGTTCAGGATGGGCTTGACACATGCATGCTGCAGTTTCTGGATTATGATATATCTAGTTAAAAGTATGTACTTCTAAAATTAATTGATATATACCATTTTTATATTTACCCCAGTCAAGCATTTGCCTGAGATGTTCGATATAAAATGTCCCTTGCTGCTTCATGTTATTTGAAAAGACTAGTCTGTGAAGTGACAGTGGCATGTTATATGTTTAACTGTCTGTGTGGTTCTTAACCATACATGTACGTACAACACTGTTTAATTGTAATTAATATGTGCTTAGTGCATCGATACATGAAATATTTCTTACTCTCTTACATGCGTGTGTATTTTTGTGTGGTATAAAATACATATATTAAAAGATTGTGTTACATATGATATGTAATGTAAAATGTACCAAGATAAAAATATTAAGAAGCCTGATTTTTAATGATAAAAAGATGTTATCATTGGCATTAATTGACTGAATGATTTATCAATGTGTATTTTCAGTCAAATTGTTGTGATGGCTGATATTCACCCAGGACCACGTGTACACCAACCAGAAAGTCCAGTTCCTGTACAGCAGCCATACATTGCAGCTTCTGAGAGGCAACCCATCCAGACTTCTTCATCATGTTATAATTCTCTCTTGAAAGAAAAATTTAAACTGGAAATAGAATGTCTGAAGCTAAAAATATTTTATTTGAACATGAACATGAAGATTGAAAAACTTGAAGAATAATTTTTAAATAAACATAATTATGTAGAAATGTTCAAACTTTATTTTCCATTTACAATGTTAACAATACATCACTTTTAGTCCAGAAGACCTTGAAGATCCCTAGGATTAAAATAAAAATGGTTTCGAAGAGGTAAATAAACGGAACACAGAATTATAGTTTTATGAGCCGTGACTTTTACATCCAACGGATGTGCACTTTACTGCCACAAAATCAAGTAAGTATTAGCTGTACAATTTATAGCACAAACATCGAGTCGACCATTCGACTTGTATCGGACATTTACGTTTATTGCGAATTGATTTCTTAATTTTCATACAGTAAATACGAAGGGGTTGTATATAATACTGGACTATAATAGGTGTTTCACCATCTAAGTTTCAAGTGTTACTTTTCAGATAGTGCCTATATATTGCCTTCAGATAAAAATAAAAAAGGAGTAGTCTACCTAGATATATTTAACCCCATAGTGTCATGATAATAGTTTTTTGTGGGAAGGCATGGGGTCTGGTTATTTGATTTGCTTTTGTCAGGTCCAACGTATCTAAGGTTGAGGATTTAAAGAAGAAATACAAGCCAATTTTAAAAACTTTTAAGGAATGGCCTAACATTGAAGTTAAAGATTGCAAGAGTACCCGGTATGTACTAAAAAAATGTTTTTAATGTTTCAGCAAAACAAATTGATCATATTATTAACCACTAGTTGCTGTGTTAATAGCAAAATGAGACGGGGCCCCCGACATTTGGATGGCTAATGAATTTTGTTTGTGGTCAACCCGTATTGATTTTTTACATGCCAGTCACTTAATCCTTACGATATCATATTATTTTTTACACAATTTAATCCGAGGCAATATTAGCATGTAGATCTATTGGAAAATAAATGGTGGTATGCAACCTTGTGCAGATATACGATTTTGACTACGCCATGGTTTTGTCGTTTAGATTAATACATGTAAAACACTAAACACCTGTGTCGTAATAAATATGATTTAAAAAAAGAAAAGAAATTGCATTGTAAAGATTACACTTTGAAATACAAACCCATTAACATAATTTAATAATTTATATAATTTTATTTACTAGTAGAAATATAATATTGAAAACATTTTGTGTTATATTTTTAGCCAATATTTATATGGAGGCCATTATATGTCAATTTAAAGATTGAGGAGAACAAAGTTATATTTTGTAGATTACATTAAACAGACTCAACTCAATTCTGAAATATCTTTCAAAAGGCTAATGTATATGTTGTGTTTATACGAATGTTTACTAACAAGTCCATGATGTAACATGATTTCACAAGTGTATCTTTTGTTAGTTGATATCCCATTTTATTTCGTTTTGATATATACATTATAGGTATTTGTGTACTATTTACGCATTCGATCTGATGCAATTGGCAACATCAGCAAAAACCGACCGAATGAATCTCTTAACTTGTGGTTTTCGCGAATGGGAACGAGGGGAAAAAAAGAAAAAAAAAGAGAAGAAAAAAGAGTAATAAACAAAGAGTGATGAACAATATGAGAAATCTAGCATCTTTAGTATTTGAAATACGAAAACAAGAATATTATCCATGAATATCAGGTGAAGATCTGCAGGACAAAAAACGCTTATTATTTCTTTTATCTCGAAAGTGTAATTAACACTGTAACTAGTGAAGGTGAACTTGGCAAGCCAGCACTTAAATAAAATATAGTCTATGCTCTTAAACCTAATGCAAAAATTATGAAAGGAGTTTATATTATTGAAAATATATTAATCTCTTTTTGTTACAGTACTGGAGATCCACTGGGAAAATATGTTTTATCCAGCACAAAAAGAGTTTTATTTACATAGACAGCAGTATTTTAGAACACCGGCATGAACTGCCAATAGAAGACGATATCAGCACAATGAAACAATACATATCAAAGGAAATAATACATCTTGAAGACAAATATTTAATAATGTTGTTTTCATGAATTCAACAGACTGAAGCCTTTAAAGGGACAGACCCTAGTTTTTAAACACTACAGTATATTTTTCACTATTAGAGTCGTTTATGATCACATTACTTATATTTTTATTCTTTACCGCAGAACCGAAGTGTCTGGTCATCCTGGTGTTTGTAGTACCAAACATTGTATTTTTTTCACAACGCCCGTGCGTCAGAGAAGTAGCGGTTTACTGATTCGAGTTTTGACGGTTTTTAAGGATATGTCCTGTTTTAGCGTCACAGACTCTTCTTTCACTCTGTTGTAACTTTATCCAAATGAGTTACAGGTTTGTAAATTAACTAAACTTAGTGGCAATTGTTTGAGTTAAAACTAGGGTCTGCGCCTTTAATTATGCCCTGATAGGGAACCCGTACGTCGTCTGCTATCAGAATGTAAAGAGGTTAAAATGGTGTCTTAGTCAATCCAAATTTAGTAGAAACAAAACCATTTTCCTAGGGAAGTATATGCTTAAAATATATGAGCCATTCCCAAGAAATAACAAAAAGCATATATCAGTGTCCACCTAGCTATTTAGAACTCTTTGTCGAGTTGGTGGCTTTTTTGAATCAATGGACATCTTCCGACTGAAACAGTCTGCATCAATAATCTGCCAATAAAAAAACCTTCAGCAATCTCGACCTGGAACACAGCCATCTTGCACGGTTACATCTGGAGATCTGCATTCCAATGGAATCACCACTACACCTTCTAGAGAATCGGAGTTGCTCGTCAAAAAGATACATTACTTTAAATTGAAATACAAAAGAAAAAAAGAAAACTCCCCCAAGACGCTGTTTACCAATTTGGTAGTCATGTGCACATAAGTCAAACTACGAATTTTATATTGTTTCAATGTGAAATATAGAAACAACTTCATATGTTTTTTGCCAAATACCGCATTATGAGTAGGATGTTTTGGTAAAGATTTTATCTTGGTAGCATACTCCAGAGAAAGCTTTGCACGCCTAGCACTCAAACAAGGTTCGTGTACATCAACGTACAAGCTGAATGAATGAATGAATGTTTAACGACACCACAGCACAAAATATCATATCGGCTATTGGGTGTCACAAATGGTAAGTATATGAACATATTATTTATATAAAACCACAGTGTAAGGATATGTGGGGTAGAAGTATATAATACAATGTTTTTATAGAAATCAAAAGATACCGGCACGGCATAAGACTACTTCATCCTTCCTGCACCGCCTATAGGATGACTGCCACTTTCCAGGACTGCCTTGACATAAATACGCTTATTCACAAACGCACCGTCCCCAATCATCTTGCCAAGTCGAAAAGATATATTGGTTAATATGAAATTTTAAATTACTATATGGGACACGAACATGGACACGTGGCAAGTTCAAAGCAGATTTAACAGCAACATCTGCCGTTTCGTTTCGATCTGCTCCCCATTCAGTCTTGTCATTGACTTTGAAGATATTGAGGGCCTTCAAGCCTTTCCTTTTCACATATGTCTGTTAAATCAATGTTCGAAACTGATAAAAACTGCTTAATGCGAAGACCAAATGTTCGAATGGCATCAAATAACTTCATATATTTATTATCAAACACTGCAGATTTTGTTAAAGATATTTAAAGAACCATTAAGGATCATCCAGGTAAGTGTTTTAAAGGGACATTCCTGAGTTTGCTGCAGTGTTTTAAGATGATATCGACTAATAAAATATTTCTACGATTAAACTTATATATTAAATATATGTTCTTGTTTAGGATATTAGTGGCTATTTATTAAACGTGTTTCGGATCGTTCTAATATTTGTGCTAGGTTAATTTTCATTTTATTTCCTCAAATATATTTTTTTCGTACGTACGAAATTATTTCAAGACGAAATCCAGTTTGGGCTTCTTACAAATATTAAGACGATCAGAAACACATTGAATACACAGACATTGATATTCTAAACTGGAAAATATATTTAATATGTAAATTTAATCGTAGAAATAGTTTATTGGTCGGAAATATCTTACAATGCCACAAACTCGGGAATGTCTCTTTAAAGAGTTGATAATGTATTTCATCTGGTCCTACTGAAGTATCATGGGCTCTACGTTGACCGTCCTGCAACTCCTAAAAGAAGTGCCTGTTATATACTTCAGCATTTTAAAGGGACATTCCTGAGTTTGCTGGAATTTTAAAGATGTTATGGACTAACAGAGACGACTGTAATTACATATCAGATGCAAATTTTCTGCATAAAATATTAGTGGCTGTATGTTAAACGTGTTTCTGATCGTTCTAATATTTGTACTAGGTTAAATTTCATTTTATTTCCTAAAAACTATTGTTTTCGTACGTAATAAATTATTTCAAGACAAAATCCACTTTGGGCTTCGTACAAATATTAAGACGACCAGAAACACATTAAATACACAGACACTGATCGTCTAAACAAGAACATATATTTAATATGTAAGTTTAATCGTAGAAATATTTGATTAAGCGGAAACACCTTACAATGCGTTAAACTCGGGACTTTCCCTTTAATAGGTTGCTTTTCAGCTTTATTTTTGACAGATGTAAAAGCATCTTACTTAAAAAAAGAAGAGGAGTAAAGAGAGAAATTGTCTGCCAATGCATTGGCAATGTCACGATGAGACGTCACATCCGTGTCATTGACAGACAAATGGCGAACTGTATTATTGGATTCTTTTCCCTTGATTTTACGTATCCTATTCAGTGTGAACACTGTCAGTGTACACTGACTGTGCGTCACATTTGTGTGGAGTGTGATCATCTGAAGCCGAGAAGAACCGATATATTTGGCAATAGAAATGTTTTGCAATCATCCAGATATATTTAAATTTTTAAAAATACTTGACTTCTTTACAAAGTTTTTAAAGTATATCCCCCTTGATTTGTGTTCTGTTGTACTTTCCCCTTACTTACCATTTGTGACACCCCATAGCCGATGGGTATTTTTGTGTGTGCTGGGGTGTCGTTAAGCATTCATCGATTCAAATACGTATGGTCGATACGGGCACGGCACAAGAGTACGTCATCCTTCATGCACCGCCTGTAGGACGACTGCCACTCTCCCAGGACTGGCTGGTTCGTGATGAATGTAGGTCAAAATGTCAACTATTACCTAGGTAACAATTTATTAAAAATTTTACGAGATATATTAGTGGCTGTATATTAAACGTGTTTCTGATCGTTCTAATTTGAAATTTAAAATCGGTATAAGGGACACACCAACATGGACACAGGGCAAGTACATTTTAAAAGACTATAGAACTCAAAGTGTTTTAAAGAATGGCCGATGCGGGCACGGCACTTCATCCTTCCTGCACTGCCTGTAGGATGATTAGCTTGACAATGAAGCTAGCTCGTTAATTAGTCCAGACAGAATAATATTCACTAATTGCAACGGAAGGTTCTCTGCGTTAAGTGTATCTGTGATACCACTAGAAGAACATCATATTAAAAGTCTTAATAAATCGGTGTGTGCGTTAAATGTTTACTTTAATCTGTTTGTGAAATGGCAGGATCAATCTAATAACGCGCCATAGAAACAAAGGCAGATAAACCACGCTGTCACAACAGTTAAACTTTTAAAATGGGTGATTTATTCATCGACAGGCCTACAACGTCGTTATAATTTGAATTTGGAACACATGTTGGTAAGTATATACACATACAACAGTTACACAAAACAATTAAAATAAAAACTACAGAGAAAATGAATATTCAGACATAGACCGAATCAACATTTTAACCTTGACCTTTTTTACCTATCTGCCGGTGATCTGGCCAGCTATATTTTATACACGTTTCTAAACTAAGCAAACACTGATAATTGCGTTCGTTGTTTTTCTAACACACATACGCATTGATTATAATAACTACTAAACGACGCTGAGATGTGATATTTTGTATCAATAAGTTCACAAATGCATCACGAGAATTACGCC
>JAECMU010004396.1:12636-31562 GCA_016106625.1 Dracogyra subfuscus | reverse complement strand
GTAAAATATACAGTAGGGCTATTTGGACAATACGATATATTGTGTAGTAACTTGTAAACATTTTCGTAGTGCCTTCAATTATGTAATTATGTGTTCTTAGTCAAATATATTTGGATCAAAATAATAACCACACTCTTTACAGATTGTCTGTTAAATATTTTATGTTCATCGTGGTATGCACAAACAAACAATTCATCCGCAAACTGTGTGACTCTGCGAAGAGAATTATATTTGTTTCTTCATACCCGATGAACATAAAAACAAATAACAACAGACAATCTTCGTAATTAAATTTAATACGTATTTACTAATAATAATACTAAAAGTTCACATTATAATTTGAATTGTCATTTTTTAGTCCTTAATCAATAACGTTCAGTGAGACAAAACATCAACATAAAGTGACGTCATCAGATATAGAGAATAATACACGAGTACCCGTTGGACACCATTTATCTTACAACGGGTGTTTACGAAATGGATTTAATGAGCGAAAGCGAGTTAAATACTTTTGGGAACTACTAGTTGTAACGGGCACGACTGTATTAGTCTATTTCTTACACAGCCTTAAAACGTTGGTGGTTTTTTGTGTGTGTTTTAATATATTTTACACTAAGCAAACAGCCTCAGCATTAGGTTGAAAGAGTATCAGTTAATGACGTCATAGACACAAATGGCACACCAAATGACGACATCCGTTTATTGTTTACATTGAACACTTGGATCATGACCTCGGAACCGTCAATCACAAGTCTCAGATGTGATCTACAACATATGACGATATCTACAACGAATCAATCCTTACGAGGGTGTGTAGGAAATGACGTTCCCTGACGAGGTTATGTTTACGTTTCTCGAGAAATTAACACAAGGGACGGCTTAAAATATAATGAATATACAAGGAATTTAATTAATTAAGCTTATTCACAACATTTTAAACTAATACCTATCTGCAAATATGTTGGAGACAAATTGACATTATGTGTACCTTTTGTTTGGACGATGCTGAATCATTAAAGCATTTTGATTCCATGCCGGTATACTACTGTACTGTGGCACACTGTCTACATAATGGTTTGAAATGAAAACTAGCAAATCAATTAATATAAACCTTTTTTCTATAGTGGTATATTATAGTTTATATACTTTAAACCGTGCGGCTCATAAGCATACAATTATATACAATATTATAAGTCATATCTAAACAATTATCAGCATACACATAAACACGTGGATGTGCATTTGGATGATGGACATTTATACATGTTGCGATCTTAAATGTAATGCATATTTTAATTATTTTCAAAGGTTACAAATTTGCTTTCAGAACAGACAGTAATTGTATTAATTCAAAAACAGACCGTCTTAACCACTAGTATTTTTGTACTGTTTTACTTGGTAATAATCCGAATACATGTCTGCTACTCAATCACTTACTTTGGAATATGTACGTTTATAAAACAGAAGAATATCAGCTGGAGAAAATGTAATGATAATAATGTTATTAGGAATTTTTGCAATTTCTTTTTAAAAAGGTGTTTTATTGAACTTTAATCAATTTTATTCTGGAATGTGGAGATCAGCTCCCTAAACATTAATAGGTGTACATATATGTACATATATTTAACAATGGCATAATCATATTACAGGTAATAGCCAAACTATATACATGTAATATAAAGGTTTTATGTTTAACTAATGTGCAAGCTGTAAATTATAAACATATGACATATGCAATGTTAAAAACAAATGTGTATGCACTATGTAAAAAGAACAAGACAACTCTATAATATGCATGCAATACGAAACCTATATATTAGAGATTAAATATTATTAGAAATAACAAAGCACAATATTCAGGGTTTAAGACAACAGAATTAATGTTGTTAACTATTTAGGGAAAATGTGTAAAACTGTAGGAACCGGCCTCGGTGGCGCAGTGGTTAAGCTGTCAGATTACAGGCTCTTAGGTACAGGGTTCGCAGCCAGTTACCGGCTCCAACCGAGAGAAAGGTATTATGGGCTCTATGGGTAGGTGTAAGACTGCTAAACCATCTCCTCTCTCACTAACCACTAACCAACTAACCACTAACCCACTGTCCTGGACAGACAGCCTAGCTCAGGTTTGTGCCCAGAGGAACGTGCTTGATCCATAATTATATATAAGGACGAAAACAAGTTGAAATGAAATAAATAAAAACTGTAGCTAAATTAGGTAACATGTGTTTTTAGGCACGGATCCAGAATAGTATACGGAAGTAAATCACTCACGGTGCATAAATATCGATGCTGTAGGCTAGAATTGTATTATGACATTTGCTGTCTGGATTTGCTCTTAGCATTTGGCATTCATTAAAATAATACGTAAATCATATAGTGAGCATTTAATTAATTAGTGAATATTTTGCATTAATGTTAAAAAGTATAAAACTTAAAGAATCGTGAAAGAGAAACATAAAAATATGGAAGACATGAAAGCAAAGCGTGCATCTATACTAATACAAAATATATTGTTAGCTTAATAAAAGCTAATTAAAAATGCTAATACCAATAATCCTATTAATGCTATTATATTAAAAACTAACAGTTAATATTTTAATTCATTTAAAGTGTTTCATCCCAAATTTTACATGGATACAAAAGGAGATGAATCTATATTATAATGTAACAAAAAAGCGTGGCATTCTCTTGTTGCAGTTATGATAAGTTTGTAAAGTTCTGATCTATATGTCACAATTTATTCAAGGATTAATCATATATATGCAGTAAAACATTGTTATATCGATGTTGAAAGGAACACACAAAATGGTATTTGAGGTAACTGTGGACTGAGATGAAACTAGCCTGGGATAATGAGATTACATAGATCGAGATAACGAGGTCCGACTGCATAGATATTTTAAATTTATAATGACCATATGTTGTGGGGATGGACGGTTTTTTAATTTTTTAAATATTACTTTTCTGTATTTTGAATACTGCTGTTAGGACTAGTATTGATATTGTTATTAGTATTTTGTGTATATATCTCTCATTCATATATTTATTTATAAACATTAAATCTGTTATGTAAAGTTATTGTATTAACTGTATGATTATGATTTTTTTAAAAGTCAAATAATAATAATTTACAAAAATGCTAATACAAAAATTCAAATATTATTTTTTATACTCAGAAATAAATTATATTTGGATATCAATTTTACATGGCAAGACATGACTAGGCCTGGCGCTTATAAAATGTCCATAGTCAATGTCATACATAGTTTATACATGTGACGTCATTAAATATTTGGGTCTAGATTAAAGTTTATAAGCAAGGCCCGATTACCATTTGAAATAATAAACTACGTTTTATACAGCGATACCATACAGGATCAAATACAATTAACTCTTCAAGCTCCACAAATAAAATAATAACATTGTGTTTGAAACGAAAATATCCGTTATACCGACTGATATCTTAATATCATTTGTAGGTTTATCATCTAGCTTATAAGTCGAGCCATAGTGATAATTAATGTAAACTATAAATCAAAGCAATGGTTTTCGAGTATATAAGAAAAAAACACAACAACAACAGCACACCAACCAAAAATAAGCACAGACATAATTTAAAAACAAGTGTGGAAATTAAATTAAGGAACAATTATTGAAGTGTAAGTCTCCAGGAATAAAGATATTTGCTGAAATGTATAAGGCAACTACATTTGAACATGTATATTCATAAAACATATAGATGTTTTTGAAAATGTTCAATTGGACAAAACGTAATAATAATATTTTTAGTATCCAGAAATTTGATCTAATGAAATAAACTATTTATATCAAATTAAATATAATTTGCTTTGATGTTTGGTGATCGATGTCCTAAACACGAATGGATTATATTTATAAAATTCAGATATACATTCAATTAATCACGGCGAAGTCGTATTAAAAGTAATATCCCAGGTATAAACATACAACTTTATATTAAAACAATATGTAATATTTAAATTATAATAGTATGACATATTTATATGCATTAAAACAATGTGCAAGATAGAGTAATGTGTATGCTGTATGTACACATAATAAAGCACAAATATACGTATGTAATACAACAACAAAAAAACTATATATTAAATATTAGACACTGTTCTAATATATAACGATTATATTGTGTTACAAATAATGGAATACATTATTTAGGGCTTAAGAGAAACAAATATTATTTTGTTAATAATTTATAAAACTGTGAAAAACATGTAGCTGTGTTAGGTTGTTGTCTTAGGGAAACAAAATGCAAGGACACACAAATAAGCATCATTTATCATAAATAATACTATTACCTTTCCGGCAAACGATCGTTTGACAATCAAACCCTAATGATTATGAATGTTTGCAAATAAGAAAGATAAAAATTCTGGGGCGGATCCAGAATTTGTTTATTTGGAATATGTACAACTCAATGAATACTCGGGATGTCAATATCAATACGACAGTCAATGCAGGCTGGAGTTGTATTAAGGAATTAGTTGTATTTGAGAGGTGATGCACACCCCAAGAACCCATTTTGGATTCGATCCTAACATTTTGCAATCAGTAATAATAACGTTTAAACCATATAATAGAAATAAAAGTAATTAGCAACTATTTTGCATTCATTTAATTAATGTACAGGAAGTCAATGATCGTGAAAATAAACAAATATAAGGTCTATATGAACGAAAAGCCACTTTAAGCTGTACAAAAAATATTGTTAGGCACATACATAAAAAAAAAAAAAATATGCCAATTCTAAAATTAGGTTTTGTTAAATTGATCATGAATATACAATTACACGTATATTCATCAAATTCAGTATCGTCTTTGACAATTTATAGCTAATGACAACGGTACATAGGCGGTGGAAGTGGTATAACAGAATGGCACTGTGCCGAATATCTTTATATAGATAATACGAAGTGAGTTGCCATTAGTTACCATTTATATTCTTCTTCTTGTTTAAAATAAAACTATTGTCTCTAGAACATAAAATGACAGTGTCAGGATTTGATACCATTTATCTTACAACTTATTTCAAACTATCTAACGAGCGAAAACAATTTGAATACTATTGTAAACAACAAATTGTAAGACAAATGTCAGTGGTATCTAACGAGCATAACATAATTGTTGACATATTCTAGAAAAACCAAAAGCCAAAGAGCAATCGATGTCATTCATGCTTATTTCATTGGATGGTATGGTCGAGTCGATCAGTGATAACCTAGAAGCAGCCAATAGTATGCCTTTAAATCTATAACACACATGTATGCTGTTGACATATGATATCAACAATCATCAAAATGATGTGTGAGAAAGGTCAGTAATGATCTGACATTATTGTGCCTTTTTATGGCGTGCATGTGTTAATACATTTTATTATATCTGATTTAGTATGTGTTCATATAAACATATTATCATATAGTATCTCTTTTGCCGCCTGTGCTACGACGTACGTTTTAGAAACATTAATATTCATACAAAATAGTCCATTGTATAAGAGATGTCTCATCTACCATATGTATTCATAAACATAATATATCGATTCCACACACACACACACACACACACACATAGAGAGAGAGAGAGAGAGAGAGAGAGAGAGAGAGAGAGAGAGAGAGAGAGAGAGAGAGAGAGAGAGAGAGAGAGAGACAGAGAGAACATGTATAATTCATTAAAACAACCATAACACTAATTTGAAACGTGTATTTTGTCTATTGTTATATACCTGATAGTGTTTTCACACTGTGTAGAACAACGATAAAGTCACTAAGAACATTTAAAGTACTATGTGTGTATAAAATGACATCATCAGACATTTTTAAAAGTAGAAACTGTACTAGTTTGTGCAGAAAGTTCTACCGAAAGCCGTCAGTTGAAATGCTTTTGTTATTTGTTGATTAAGTGCTGGGTTCTCACATGGTTCGAATCCTGTCAGAGGACACTAACTGTTATCCATTACGTTCTGTGAAAACAAACATGGTATTATTAAGTGATCATGCAAGTAAAGTGTCTACCCTAACCATGACACAGGTCACCAACACAGTCTATAGTTAGGAAATGTTTTCTTCACTAAAACGTTAATAGCTTATGCTATGCTATTATATCCTATTTTCACTAACTTGACTAACACATACGTACACAACCAAAGGAAACAAAATAATCAAATTTGATATTAGTCACTGATAGCCAAGTGTTATTTCATAAAACAGCCTGATTAGAAAACGTTTAGTAGATCGTAATGCTAACCACAATTAAACATAGTCAATGTATTGTTTAACGTCGACATGTGAATTACTGGTTTATTTATATAAGTAGATGTAGTCTGGACCACTGACTCACATATATAGCTACATTGTATAGTCATTAAAACACCTGCTGTAGTTTTAGCCATGTTCAATATTTCTGAATTTGCTTATTATCTCTCTAATAGTTGTAGTATCGAGAGTAATTTGTTTTTTTTATACTTTTTGAAAAATGGTATCTAAATTAAGAAGTGTGAAATACAAAATGCACTATCAGATCAGACTCCAAATTAAAGTGTGTTTTGTTTAACGACATCAGCAGACATATTTCTTTATTAATCATCAACTACTGGATGTGAAACATATGGTCATGTTGACTTAGTCATATATAGGAAACCCATTTTATTTTCATTTGTAGCAAGGGAAACGTTTATATGCACCATTCCACAGGGCGGGCAGCATAGCCTAGTGGTACAGTGCCTGCCTGATGCGCGATCGGTCTAGGATCGATCCCCGTCAGCTAACCACTGGGTTTTTTTCTCAACATAACCATATGTCTGACGCCGATATAACCGTAGTTAAAATGTGTTGAGTGCGTCGTTAAACAAAACACAAACAAAAAACCCATTCCACTGACAGGATAATACATACAACGGCGTTTGATATACCAGTCATGGAGCACTGGATGTGGGGATAAATAGCCCACTGACAGGGTGGAATGTTTTAAGACAGAAACGTGTTTTTTTTTGTTTTGTTTTTTTTTTTTTTTTTTTTTTTTTTTTTTTTAACACTAGATCTAGTGTCAATGAAACCTGCTAGGTTTTGACGATAAAGTGTTATTCCATTTAACATACCTTTTTGACATGGTCACACAAAGCCAAACCTGAACAGAACCTCACTTCTTACTCCAGATAACCACTTGTGATGTACTTCGTGAGATGGCAGAGTAGAAAAAGACCATCTTGGCAAACCATGTGTAAATGTTTTTCAGTAACCCATTGGATGAAAAACGTTCTCTTAGTCTTATATAGCCGTTCTGAAAAGACTTCATGTCTTCACCAGGCAATTCATTTAACTGACTTGAAATTTCTTGTATATATTTTGCATTTAGTTTAACATCCACTGATCCCGAACATTTTAAAAGTGTCTTTATTTCTTCATTAAGTTGATAGGTACATCTATCATCAGACCATTTTCTTTTATTTTCATTTTGACATTAGAAGATATATTTGTTTGAACAATAGAATCTGGAGTTGTTTTTATGAAAGCTGGAAGGCTGTGCATCTCGCTTTGAAGCTAGCTGTATTGCTTCATTTAATTGAGTTGATTCAATTGGCTGAGTTGATGCGTCTGATTGTGTTGCTTGGTGTGAGTGAGCTAACTGTTTCAGCATATGACCAATCATTAAGTCTGGAAAATTGTTAAAAACATTGAAGAACAGTTGAACTATGCCATTAGTTGTTGATGGAACTGCAAAGTCTAAGAATGTTAAATCAAAGCTAACATATATTTCATTTGCCTGTGTGCCTCTGTTTGAAGCTGACTGAACTGGTTTGTCTAATGAAGTTTCTTCTTCTGACTGTGTTGATTCCTTTGATGAAATTGATTCACTCAATGGTATTACCTCTTTTGACAACGTTGATTCATCCAGTCGACTTGATTCATTTGGCAGAGTTGATTCATCTGATCGAGTAGTTTCATTTGAACAACTTGATTCATTGGATTGGTTTGCTTCATTTGACCTTTCTGACTGCTCATAATCATCAACCAACACTTTGCCTGATGCATCCTTTATACTTAGATTAACATTGACAGGGATATGAGTTTGTAAAACAAGTCGAAAACCTGTGAAAAAATCTTCAAACATATCTTTGAGTTTCGCTGACAATGACTCAATACCGAAGCAGTTGTCTGTTTGTCTGAAGTCAGTGTTTAAATCATTAGACTCTGGAATAGCCTGCTTATGGATATGGAAGTTTTCAGTCAAGAATGGGGCTTCGACTTCTGTTGAATCTGTATTTAAAACTGAAGTACCAGGAAGACCACTTGAATCCATTAACTGACTTGATTCACTTGACTGAACTGTTTCATATGGCTCGCATGCCACTTGCATCATGCGTTCACCCGAGCTAATGTTTTGCAATACATTCAGACATTCTGCTGTCGTTTCTGAGTCTGTGGTTGAAGATGTATCAGAGGTTGTTTTGGCTGATTCACTAGGCTCTAATTGTTTTGATTTTTCATGGTTTGTAATATTTCTTTGATAAAAACATTTTTCAGTCAACAAGGAAGATTTAGAAGCATAGTTTTCACTTGTAGAATCCGATTTTGAAGTTGAAGTACCAGGAAACCCAGCTAAATCCCTTGACTGGTTTGATTCACTTGATATACATTCTGGCATTTTTTCCATAAATTGTTTTAAAATGTCTAATAATGTTGGAGATACATCTACATTCAGACAGTTTTCTGTTGGTTTTGAGTCTGTGATTGAAGGGGAATCACCAGATACCTTGGTTAAGGAACTTGACAGAAATAACTGAAATATTTTTGTTATCATCAGTTCAAAAGAATGTGACTCCGAGTTAAGTGGGATTGACTCTTCTGACCCAGGTGATTCTTCTGAATCATTGACAGTTAAAAATGATTTCATTTCCGGGATAAATGTCTCCAATACAAATGTTTCAATTGCTTTCAATAAGTCTGAAACATTTGACAGATCTGATGTCTCTGAATCTCCTTTAGACATGTCAGATGTTTTAACATTTCCATTGCTTGCCTTTGACGAGTTTTTATCTCCTTCAGCTGCCATTGATGTGTTTGCATCATGCACAACTGCAGGTGTTTTCAATAACACTGAGATGAGCCATTCAAAAGCTTTGGAGCTCGCAGAGTCACCAAACTTATCAGAGTAACGTGAGAAGCGTACTTTGAAGTCTTTCTCCATTTTTGTGAAAAAGCTGTCAAGATCTTCCTTGAATTTAGCCAATGAAGACTCAAAATTGTCCATGTTGTTAGTGATCTTCAAAAGTGTTAATAAGAATGACAAAGCAATGATATTGAAGTGACTTTTGTTATTACTACCAGCCAAATATGTATCTGTAAGTAACAGGATACTCTCTAAGAAGATTGGGCGTTTTTCCATTATTTCTTCAAATATATGAAATTGCGCCTGGCTGGATATTTGATCCAAAGTATTAGCTGCCAAACTGTTGGGCGAGTTATAAATACTTAATATAGTCGTCAAATCATACAGGCAGATCCATGCTTGGCAGTCAGACATGTCCACTTTGGTGGTGATATTTTCCCAACCAGCTACTATGATTACTTTTTTCTCTAGTCCAAGAAATTGAGAACTTGCACAAATTATAACTTCATTTTTCTTTCCCAGTAAAAGATTCTCATCATCACTCTCTGTCCACCCTCGGGCATCAATTTTATTGTGTACAGTTTCATTTTGTCTAAGAAACAAATAGTTGAATGGTACCCTATATTTATCAGATATTTGATCAATTGCATCAAAATCTCTGTCGGTAACAAAACTACAATGGGGAATCAGAATGGCTATATCTGACCATGCTAACTCGGTAGGGTGTTCAATGAGAGCTTTCAACTCGTTTGTCAGTGCATTGCCAGGTATGTTATCTTTACTTGCCTCTTCAGCTTGTCCAGATGAATGAACCAACATGTTCTCTTCTGATATATTAATTTCACTAAATTCGTGGCCTTCATCATCACATGGTTCTGTTATTCCCTGTTTAGTTCGACCACACGGATCTGACCCTGTAATGACATCTGCTTGAGAGTCAAGCTTTACTTGATTATTTCTTATCAGTTTCATCTTTACAAAAGCTTCAATGATATCTTCCCAACATTGTTCACATCTCCAAATAGTGCTTCCATTAAACAAATTGTCATTTTTATCAGACAGTTTTTCTTCAGAGTTTCCATGGGACAAATGATCAATAAAAGGAAAATCTCCCGATTTCATAAAGTCATATATGAAATCTTCATTTAATTTTTCACAAACAGATATTACTGCCTTAGGCGACCGTAATTCCTTAGTAAGCTGTTTGACAGAGAATTCGTTGACGTCAGGGACGCACCTTCCTGCCAACCAACACAGTTTGTTGTTTTTCCCACAGTGAGTGATGACATAAGAAAGTGCAAAAATATAGCACTCATCAACAAATATGTTGTACTGTTTAAACGAATCCATTGAGTGAAGAGTTCTGTAATCTGAGCAATAATGGACCCGTGTTTTCTGTTCTTCAGTCATGTCAGCTTTAACACACGCAACAAGGTGTGATAATTGTTTTGTTGATCTTCCACAGACCATTAATACGGATTCACCTTCCCGTAGCATCTGTCTGGCTTTTAGAATAAGAATAATTGTTTTTCCTGTACCAAAGCTCCCTTGGATGTAAACCTTTCTGTCGTTTGAGCATAGAATTTCAACTTGCTCTGGGGTGAGAATGATTCTCATGTTCTGATAGCCTTCTTCAGCGATCACATCTCCTAATGTTCTTATTTTCACAGTGGACATCAGACCGACATATCTTCCTATTTCTTGCTTGTACTCATCTGAATTATGGAAACCAGCCTTCGTGCTGATGTTACGTTTCCACCATTCAAGTAAACGCTTTTTTCCCTCACTTTCGTTATGTGTGTTAATGTTAATCTGATCACGAAAAAGACATAAAGCTAGTGCATTCTCTCCCAGTTTGTCTTGCAGCAGCTTCACCGAGGTCGTGAGAGTTGATATATATTTCTTACTGATATTAGGAAAAGCCAACACTTTGGTTATTGGAATGTTTAAGTGTAGGTCTTGCATGATGTGTTCAAACATTTCAACATCCCTGTCTAACTGTCTAAGCCCTTCTTCCACACGCATCCTGATAGTCTTGTTGTAGTTATCACGTTGTTTCTTAGTTGCTGCACGTCCACCTTCTTCAACTGCTTTGACTTGAATGAACACTACTCCATGCTGAAGATGAAGAAGAAGAATATCGTGTTCACCTTTCTTTTGGTGAAGGAAAATATCAGTTCTGGAACTGAGTTCAGTTTTAACTTCCTTCAAATAATTTTCAAATCCATAGTTAGATATCATAAACATTGACTGTTCTTCATTATGTAAATCTTCAAGTGCATCAAGTACTAGTGACTCTGCGTCTTCTCCTTTAATATTCTCTTCATTTTTCTCTTTCAGAATACTGTATTCCTCGCATGGCTTTGTGCCTTCGGTTTTTGTCGTTTTGACTACTCGTTTGGGCTTAACAATTGTGGGTGGAACTCGATATGTCTTTTTGTCACAATCTGGATAATATTCATCACAGTCTTCTACAGCTTTTTCTCTAAATAACATGTATTTATCTCCAGGTATTCGTATTTTGATATCTGATACATTTTTAGTAGTACCTCGATCTGATTCTTTGCCCATATCGGATACCTGTAAGTTAACAGTAAAATAATTTAAAATGAGAGACAGAGTGAACGAGAAAGACACACACAGAGAGAGAGAGAGAGAGAGAGAGAGAGAGAGAGAGAGAGAGAGAGAGAGAGAGAGAGAGAGAGAGAGAGAGAGACTAATTCATTACTTCCTTCAATGGAAATTGAAGGTGGCATATAAATTGGACATATTGGGAGCACACAGGGTGCAAAACATGTGAACTCTATGGCGTTCAGCGAAATACCTCCAGTCCAGAATTATTTATTTGTATCATGGCCATGGCTGGATACAGAAATGAGCAAGGTTTTGGTATTACACAACACAGTGTTGGTTGTTTTTCCGTGACCTAGGTGTTGTTAAACAAAACAGACATTACACACACGTTGCTTTAATGGGGCTGAATAATTGGTGATTAACATTAAGTGTGCAAAGGCAAACATAATATAAATTACTAATAGTTGTAATTGGAATATTTCTGTTAAATCTGGTTTATAATCAGAGGCGGATCCTGGGCTGGGGGCAGTCAATCCTGCCTCTAAAATACGTACCTGCCCTCCTCCCTATTTACATTACAACGTTTTGTATAGGACCGTATCCAACTTTGTTTTGCACGTTAGATATCAATTAGGAAACATTTCTGTTGACTATAAATACTATCTAAGCGCCAGTAACCAAAAGTTGATGATTCATGTTCTAGTGAATAATGTAAATAGGTTGTTTCAAACGTATCTGACTGGCGAAGTTATATATAAATTTCTAAGCAACGACTTGTAAGATAAACGATAAATGACGAATATGTATATAGTATTCTAATTCAGAGGTATCCTCCAAATGAGGGTTAAAATAGTTAAACATGTTGTTTTGGGGTTTTGTTTGCTGAATTGCATTTGAAATAATAAAATACATAACACTAAATTAGACAGTAAAGAAGCCATTGCAAACGAAGTCATCAAATATCATAATTATAATTTTAAAAAGTTACTTATATGCAATATTTGTAAAGATATGGTCAACACAATTTACAACATTTAAATGACTAAATAGGCCAGGGGTCGAAACGTCTAGGGTATAAAACAATCAGTTTCAGGTTAAATCATACGTGAGGCCGTAAAAATAAAGTTATGGTCTCTGGTCAGCGTGATCGTCTATATTGACACTCGCATGTCAACATTAGCTTTTTCTTGCGTTATGACGTCGATTTTTGCCGGGCTTTTCTTGCTAAGACATAAAATCCGCATTTGGAACCAAAGAGCCATCACACATGAACTAGGATGTGCATTCTGATTTCAATTTAAATATGTCACTTATATCAGTATCAAATATACACACCTTTCCTGTGCAACACATGTTTTAATTTTTAAAAACAACAACAACAACAACAAAACAACAACAAAAAACCAACAACATCGCCAAATAAATTCAGGAACTTTACTTTTATTTTGCCCCTAAGAGAAATTAATGTTGAGTGTGCTTATTGCAGTAGATTGTATGGCTGTGGTGAGTGGGTCATTTCCTAGCAACAGCTAATATCATGTCTTTAAATCGATGACAGACATGATGTATGTGAAATGTGTTGAGTGCGTCGTTAAACAAAACACATCTTTCTTTCTTTCTTTCTTTCACATAATGGATGGTAATAAATAACGCAAAGTGTTCTCACCTACAGATACGTGCTCGGCTTCCTCTAGTTAGTGAAATTTACCTGTTCTTCTTCATCTTTATTTTGAAGAGATTGTCTGTCTTCCGACTCTACTTCGTTACTTGTTGGATATTTGTTATCAGAAAGCAGCTGACTGTCATCTCTACATAATGGCTGTTCCTAGAAAAAATTGAACAAACATTACTATTATATATCCAACTGACGTACAACGAACTATTTCACAAACACACCACCACCATCACCACCGCCACTATCACCACCACCACCACTACTATCGCCACCACTACCACCACCATCATCAACACCACCGTCATCGTGACGACGACAATGACCACCAGCACCAACACCACAACAGTCACCACCGTCATCACCATCGCCACCCCCACCAGCACCATCAGCACCACCATCATCATCATCACTACGACAACCACCAACAAAGATGTGTACCTTTTTGTCTCCATCCTTCCTCTGAAGAGAGGAACTGCCATCTGATTCTTTTTGTTCATTTCTATAACAAGATTTATCCGAGTTCAGCTGACTGATGTCTTCACCTGGTGACTGCTTCTGTAAGCACAACATAAATAAATAAATAAATAAATAACAATCTGTTCTGTGCAGTTGACCTTCCATTTTCTTTTCATTTGTTTTTAAAGACATTTTTTTTCCATTACATTTCCAATGACTGATTTAGTAGGAAAATATTTAGCTAAACCCATATTTATTTTGTGTGAAACTGAAATTGTTCAAAGCGTGTGATGGCGACACCTCTTCTATTATTCAACACGTTATCTATATGCCCTTTTACCAGGGACTTAAGTTTTGTCATGGTGTGTTTAGAACATCTCCTGTAGAGAGCGTGTATGTTGATGCACACTACCCTTGTTTGGGTGCTAGACGTGCATAGCTTTCTCTGCCATATGCTACCAAGATTAACTCTTTACCACAACATCCTACACATGATGCAGTGTTTGATAACAAATACACGAAATTGTCTGATGCAAGGCCAAATACAATTCGTATATTTGGTCTTCGCATTAAGCGTTTTTTGTTGCTTTGCAACATTGATTTAAATGACATTTTGGAAACTCCTTCATATTTTGTTTTTCCACCTTGGTATATTACACCACGTAACATTGTGTTTGATCTTGTGCATCTGAAGCACTATCGTACAGATGGTGTTATGTATAAATAGATTTTCATGGAAATTCAAGACACGTTCTGTGATTACATTCCTCTGTATACAGATGGTCACGGGATGGGAAATTTGTGGCTTGTGCTACAGTTTTTCCATCAGGCAAATTACTTTCCATGCGACTGCCCAACTCGGCATCAATATTTAGTGTTGAAGTTTGGGCAGTCATTAAAGCCTTAGAAGAAATCAAAGATTCAGTAGCATCGACATTTATTATTTTACTGACTCACTTTCGAGTCTCCAAGCTTTGCACAATATGAAGCTGGACTATCCCTTAATTGGGATGGTGATACGAAACTGTGTCTTTTTATCTATTGGCAATTCAGATGTTGTATTCTGTTGTGTGCCCAGCCATGTTGGTATCAGGGTAATGGAAAGGCAGATTTGTATCATGCCAGGGTTGGTGTACCTTATACTAATTTCAAATATTGTATCAACATTTGATCTTTTCGACTTGGCAACGTAATTGGGACTGTGCAGTTGCGAACAAGCTTCAAGTCATCAAGCCAGTCTTGGAGAGTGGCAGGCCTATATTCAGTGCAGGAAGAATGAGATAGTCTTATGTCGTGCCCGCATCGGTCATACTTACTTGACCCATTCATTTATCTTGAAGAAAGATCCTCCACCTAAGATAAATGAATGGGTCAACTGTTTATACACCACAGCATCTGCACGATCTTTCTTCTGATGCATAAGATAAAACACAATGTTAGGTGGTGTCATACACGAAGGTGGTAAGAAATATCATCCACATCATGTGTAGAATGTTGTGGTATATAGTTAAAATTGGTACCATGTAGCAGAGAAAGCTTTACACGTCTATCACCCTGGTGAAAGGGCATATAGATGACGTGTTGAATAGTAGAAGAGTTGTCACCATCACATGTTTTGAACAATTTCAAATTTCAATTTCAAACACAATGAATATGTTTTTAGCTAAATGTTTACCTACTAAATCATTCATTAGAAATGTAACCAAAAATTTTTAAAAAAAAAATGAAAAGAAAATGGAAGGTTTTGTTGTCAACTGCACAGAACAGATTGCCATTTATTTATTTATTTTGAAGACATCAGTCAGCTGAACTCGGATAAAGCTTGTTACAGAAGTGAACCAGAAGAATCAGAGGACAGTTCCTCTTTTCAGAGAAAGGATGGAGACAAACAGGTACATATCTTTGTTTGTGGTTGGCATAGTGATGATTCTGGTGGTGATAGTAGTGATGGTGGTGGCGATGGTGGTGGTGGGCTTTTTTTATTATTTCATTGTACGTCCATTGGATATATAATAGTAATGTTTGTTCAAATATTTTTTGTAGGAAAATCTGCCATTTAGATATCACAGTCAGCTGGTTTCGGATAAAAAATATCCAGCAAGTAAACACGTAGTCATAGTCATAGTTAGATATAATAAACATTGGCTGTTCTTCATAATTTATGTGTTTTAAATCTTCAATTGCATCAAGTACTAGTGACTCTGCGTCTTCTCCTTTAATATTCTCTTTAGGTTTCTCTTTCAGGATACTATATTCCTCGTCTGGCTTTGGTTTCTTGGTTTCTGTTTTTTTTTACTATTCTGGGTGGAACTCGATATGTCTTTTTGTCACAATCAGGATAATATTCATAACAGTCTTCGACAGCTTTTTCTCTAAATGACACGTATATATCTCCACTTGTTCGAATCTGAATATTCAAGACCTTTGTAGTAGTACCTCGATCTGACATTTGGCCTGTACCGGATACCTGTATGTTAACAATAACATAATATAAAATGCATATAGAGTGATATGTAAGAGAGAGAGAGAGAGAGAGAGAGAGAGAGAGAGAGAGAGAGAGAGAGAGAGAGAGAGAGAGAGAGAGAGAGAGAGAGAGAGAGAGATTGATTGTTTCCTTAAATGGAAATGGAGAGTGGCGAATAAATTGGAGATGATGCGAGTGCAAACGGTGAAAAACAACTGTATGATGTTTAGTGAAATACCTCCAGGCCAGAATGATATAGTTTTATCATTTGAAAAAAGACTCTTTTTGCTGCAGAAAGGGATAGATTTCCATAACTATGTTTGGCGTTATTATGTTTTTAGCACTACTAAAGGTACCATGGTTTCGACTCCTCAAAAAAACCCACAAAAACCAAAACCACTTTATATTAAGCCAGACAGCAACATTGGTCAGATCCATGCACGTTTTCTACGCCTTGGTTGGAGATATAAATGAGCAAGGTTTGGTATTACACAACGTTGCGATGGCTGTTTTTCCATGCAAAGCAGGGCACCACAACTAATATATCAAAGACCCTGTTATTTGATTTCCTGTCTATGAAATAGTAAATATAACAGATCGCTTGATAGTAATGAAAACAAATAAGCGGGTTTCCTCTCTAAGGCAATATTTCCTACAAAATAGCCGATGATTACGAAGTCAATATAATCTTGTGGTATTGTTAAACAAAACAAACTTTAACACATCTTTCTCTAATGGAGCTGAATAACTGGTGATTAGCAATAAGTGTGCAAAGGGAAACAACTTTTAAATTACTAGTAGTTGTAATTGGAAAACATACCCAAATCTCTATTAAAATTTTTTTATAATTAGAGGTGGATCCTCCTGGAAAGGGTTAGCGGTGACCATCCCTCTAAAATAAGTACCCTATTTATTGTACAAACGTCTGTTTAGGACCGTATTCAACTTTCTTTTGCATGTTAGATATATATTAGGAAACATATTTGTGTATGGTAAATAGTATCTAACTGCCAGTCATGTACTGTGTATACATGAAACGAACAGTTGGTTATCCATGTTCTAGTAACTACTGTAAATAGGTTGCTTAAAAATAATCTGACTAGCGGAAGTGAGTTGTATTTGTTTCTAAACAACAAGTTGTAAGATGAATGATATACAATGGATATATATGTAGTATTCTATTTCGGACATATCATCAAAACAAACAAAACATATATATATATTTAATTTCTTTGCTGAATCTTATTTGCAGTTAACGACATGAGAAATAATAAAATACATAACATTAAATTAGATAGTAAATCGGTCATTGCAAAGGAAGTCATCAATTATCATAATAATTATTTTAAAATATTATTTATTGCAGTATTTGTAAACATATGGTCCCCACAATTTACGACGTTTTAAATGATAGAATACATAGCTATAAATCAAATAGGCCAGGAGACGAAATGTCTAAGGTATAAAGCAGTAGTGAGTACGAAACTTCCATGGATGAACCTAATCGGGTTCGGAATGTCCCGTTGCCTTATAAACATCATGTTAGGCCAAACAAAATAAATTCATGTCTATGGTCAGTGCACACGTCGATTTTGACCTTCACCCGTCATGTGTTTTGTTTCTTAATTTCTCATGTTATGACTTCAATTTTTGCTGGGTTTTCTTACTAAGACATAAATCCGCATTTGGAGCCAAAGTGCCATTGTGCATGAACTAGGACGTGCATTCTGATTTCAATTTAAATATGCTCCTTATTTTGGTATTAAATATACCCACATTTTTTGTGCAACCCAAAATTTAACATGCATCAACGCATACATTCTGGAGCTTTGCTCTGACCAGAGACCAACTCTTGTTTTTTTCCAAACAGATCAATCAATATCGATTGAGAATATTTTAATATATCGTATGGCTGTGGCGAGTGGGTCATTACCTAGCAACAACCAATAGCATGTCTTTAAATCGATGACACGCACAATGTATGATAATAAATTATTTATAGTGTTCTCAACGCTTCCTCTTGTAAGTAAATTTACCTGTTCTTCTTCATCTCTATATTGTAGAGATTGCTTGCCTTCCGACTCCATGTCGTTACTTGTTGGACATTGTTTATCTGAAACCAGCTGACTGTCATCTCTACAGGACGGCTGTTCCTAGAAAAAAAACCCACCAAAAACAAACAAACATTACTATTATATAGCCAATGGAAATACAACAAAGTATTTTACAAAACCACCACCAACAACATTATCACCACCAACACCACTACTATCACCAACACCACCATCACCACCACCACCACCATCATCGCCACTACCATCATCACCAACACCAGCAGCATGATCGCCAACACCACCAACACCAACAGCATCACTACCACAACCACCAAAAAAGATGTGTACCTGTTTGTCTCCATTCTTCCTCTGAAGAGATGCTCTGTCCTTTGGTTCTTCTGGTTCACTTCTAGAACAGGCTTTATCTGAGTTCAGCTCAATGGTGTCTTCACCCGGAGACTGCCTCTGTTAACACAAAATAAATAGATAAAGAAATAGCAATTAATCTGTGCTGATGACATCAACACTTTCCATTGTTTTTTTTTTTTTTTTTTTTTTTTTT